>OY769904.1:30380235-30415235 GCA_963669185.1 Dyspetes luteomarginatus
TTTCAATACTACTTCTAAGTTTTCTCAGCAAAATTCGTTATATCCACTAACTATGGGTCAATTATATTGGCTAAACGTTTTCTATCCCTTGACAATCGTCTCTCTCACTCTCCTTTATTTCTTCGCGCGCGCTTCAGATTTATCGATCCCCCTGGCGGGAGAAAAATGTACCATGAGACTCGACAAGAAGATTAGAGAGACGTCAGACGGACTGGACAATTAAACTTTTTTGCTTTCAAAGTTTTACGAGCGCGCCTCAATCTCAAACTTTATATATATATATATTAGTTCTAGCCCTCGCTCATTTACTTTGCCCTTTGCTGGAGTAATAATTTTTTTTTACCCTCTCCGCCCCTTCACCCTGTACGATACTTTAAAAAAATACCACAGCTATTCACCGACCTCGCCTATATCTCATTTTCATATCAGAAAATTGCAATTTGGAAAGTTTTATCCTTCGATCAAGAAACATCGTTCGACATTCTTTTCACTTAATTAGAAATTAACTCTTTGATCTCTGTGAGTGCAGCTTGTATGATTTTTTTCTTCTTTTTTTTTTTTTTTTTCACGATACGAATTTTATGCATTTTTCTCCATGACGGTTGAGTCTTTTTTTGTTTCTCTTACGAAAACACGATTGTAGAATACATGCCTATGTATAGTGAGCATCAATGACGAGCTATGGAACGACGATCGGACAATTGTGGAATGAAACCTCGAACTTTGAGATGTGGAAGAGAAAAAAAAAAAAAAATAATAATAATAATCTGATGAAAGCGTCGCCAATGGGCATAAATATGAAATTTGGGAAATGATACAATCCACAAGGGTGAGAATTAGTGGAAAAGTGACTCATATGAGCTCCCAATTGAGAGAGAATATCGGGTGGGGTGAATTTGCGAAAACTTTTCGTCATTAAAGAATCGTTAACGTTTTATCGTCTAGGCGAAAAAAAAAAAAAAAAAAAAAGAAACAATTGTGAAAATACGAGAATTCTAATACGGTGACTGCTAGCTTCTTTGCCGGACCAGCCAGCTCCATACACACACGCGCAAACGCACACACACGTAATTCTGTTAATATATATATATATATATATATATATGGAACATTCCAGGCCAATTCGACAGGCCTCTAACCAACAATATTTCCTCATGGTACATCGCATGGTACATCGCAGGGCAACAAAAATATATGCTCTGGAGCATCAAATTGAAAAAGAAAACGAAAAAAAAAAACTGTCGAATCACAATTTTCACAAATTTAAATATTTTTCATGGAATATTTTTTTTTAAGCATCATCGTACGATATAATAACAAAAACAAAAAAACCAAAAGAAAATTGAACAAAATATTAAGTGCCCTGTCAATGTGACCCCGAGTGTCCCATATCGATCCCTAACATTTTTCAGACGCTTCCGGTGCGAAGCTTTTCCATGCCATCTACGCCCGTTATAAATCTCTTTGGTATTTCGTTTAAACGACGTTTTTCGACGCGATACTTAAAAAGAAGAACCGAACGTGGGTTAATCTTTTGTGTAAATCGCGAAAGATTTAATAACTTTGCCACTTTGATAATCCTCAATCCATATTATATATATATATACCCAACAGCTCTATATAGATTATGTGTATGTGGCTCCGATGTCGTGTGTGTATGTATATATATATATATGTATATATGTATGGTAAATGTGTGTGATAAAGCCCCGTAACGTGATGTATCACAGAACAATTGTAGTAGTTTTGTATATATATATATATATATATACATATATATATGTATGTATCCGTAACGCATATTTATATACATGTATATTTTTTCTGTATATATATATGTATATATATATAGACAGTAGAACTTCGTTTATCCGCGATAATATGGGAAGAGCTCGGATAAATGATATCTCGGGTAATACGGAAAACATAATAAACAATCCAAGAAAATTGGGTTGGATTTTTCTAATAACCGAGTGGATTCTTCCGTTTTATCGGAGATTCTCGGCGTATTATCCGAGGATAAATCTCGATTAATGCGGAATGCTCGGATGATTTGGGCGTCTCGGATAATACGCGGAGAACCTCGATTAATCGAAGGTCGAATAAGGGAGGTTCTACTGTATATATTAATATAACGAGAATCTTAAATGTTAAACGTCGCGTAGCGACACGTGTGATGGATGCATATGGAAAGGTCGCAATGTGTGCAAAGAAAAAGAAAAAAGAAGCTTTAACGACGCGTGACAAACGATTCCTCGTCTCGTCTTCTTCCTTCTTCTCATCTTTCTTGTTTTTTCTCTCTCTCTCTCTCTCTTTTTCCCTCTCTAATTAATACGTCACAAAACGCTTTCTTGTTATTTTCATTTACGGGGAGGGAAAAAAAGAGAAAGAAACAAAAAAAAAAAAACAAAAAAGCTGCAGCTTTTTTCGTCACGAGTCCCCGAAAGTCTAAATTGGGTCGGGGGCGGGGGGGGGGGGGAGATTTGGAGAGCGAGGGCCTATTTTAAATACGAACAAGAAAAAGAAGAAGAAGATGAAGAAGAGGAAGAAGAAGAAGAAGATTGAATCTTGTCGCAATACAAAGAGGAATTAGAAGAGTCAATGAAACGAATTAGAGGATTTGCTGTTGTCTCTCTCCCTCTCTCTCTCTCTCTCTCTCTGTGTGAGATGGTGACAATAATAATAATAATAATAATAATAATAATAATAATAATGATAGAGATGATGATGACGATAATGATAATGCATGTGTGAGAATGAGTGTTTTTTTATGTTTATGTTTGTGTTTGTGTGATGCGACCGATCGTGGACATAGCTCGGAATCAATGAATCATGCCAGCAATGGCATTGTGACGTGCGCGTTTAGCCTCCTCCTCGCTGATCCTCTGCTGTATGAGATATTCAGCAGTTCCAATAGTACTAGGATAGCCGGTGATAGTGACAATTCGATTCCTCGTACCGGGAGCGAAAACGCCCTTCTTAGATATCTGTATGTTGGCGCCACTCAGATGTTGAATCTCAGTGAGGGCGCGACCGCCTGGTCCCAGTATAGCTCCCACTATAATCTCTGCAATTTCTATATCTACTTTCTTGGTCTCCTTGCTGCTGGCGTCTACCTGAGTAGGACTCTTACTTACGAGTGACAATTGATTAGTTCCAAGGCCAAATGAATTGTTGTTGAGATGTATCGCTGCAGTTGCGGCTGTGCTGTTTTGCCTGAACGGATCAAAGGCTGCAGCTGCTGCGTCGTAACGATCAAGTGGATTGCGGGGTGTTGGCGATGTCGTGCCAAGAGCCGGCACAGTACCAATCGGACCAAACACACCGCCGCCATTGTTATTTGAGCCATTTGCCGTACCGCCGCTCTCAATTGGATTACCCAAATAGCTCATGCTCGATGGCATTCCAATTCCCATACCGAGAATATTATATTTTGCCAATGTTGCTATTGCCGTTAATATTTCCGTTGCTGCGGCCTCATTGAAGCCTGCACTTCGTAGATTTAGCTTTATGTGCTCGAGCAATTGACCAGTGACTGGTGCTGTGCCAGCTGTTATCGCAGCTCCAAGATTCAGATTTAAACTCAGACCGGCACCGTTCAGAAGGCTCACTAAACAGAACGATTGAATTTTTTTTTTTATTTTTACTTTTTTCCAAAATGGAGCGAGACAGCAGGTTTACGAGATGATGGGGTAGGGCGTTTGGTTTGAGTGGGTGAGGGAATGGAAAGAAAAAGAAAAAATCATGATTAATCTCGAGTGGTGAGTCGAGTTTTTTTTTTCTTCTTTCCTCACTCGGTAAAGAGAATTTTCTTCAAGACAAGTTCAAGATTTATACGAGAATAAATATACATAGAGAGAGAGAGAAGAGTTGATGAAAAGTTGGCTCAAATTTTTATTATAAAACAATTGAAGATTGCGCGAATGATTAAAAGTTTTAATGAAATTTCTCTTTGTCGAGAATGAAGAAGAAAAAAAATAAGTCAAATGAAATTGTGACTTTTTTTTTGTTTAAAAAAGAAAAGAAGAAAAACATTTCTTTCAACTTACCGGTATTGAGATTAGCAGGTGGCGTGTAAGTTGGTGTCGTTGTTGGTGCTTGAGCGTAAGGACTACCCGTTGGATTATAATTTGCCACGGGTCCGGTGATATCGGCATAACTGACGTTCAAGCACGTGCCACTCTGCGGATCGTCGGCTATTTTTGCAAGGATCATCAGAAGCGCGTTACGATTATTTTCTTTCTCTCCGATAACGGTTATGCAACGTTCCTGAAGCGATACGTCCTTGGCCTTTTGACTTATTTGCACGTAAGAGCCGGATTCCTCTTTTATCTGTTTTATGTAGTTTCCGGCTTTGCCGATTATCATACCCGCTGTGCTGTTCGGTACGAGAATTTTTACCTGAAAAAATACAACGAGAAAAATCATCGCTTATCATTTTTTTTTGCTGCGAAAAACAAACAGAAAAAAAAATCATGGCCATAAATTGTCGCAATCGCTTGTCTGAGGAAATTTATTGTCAATTTATTCGATAAGTATTTGTAATACGAGTGAGTTGGCAAATCGAGATGATCAGCAGCAGAGAGAACGATAAAATTCCAAGATGGTTGAACGTAATTTCTGAACCATACGAGTATTCTGTAACTAACTGGGTCATTGCTAACAGGCAAACGTCACGTAGAATGATCTCACTCATTTGACCGTTTGAAGATTGCATCTTTGGTCTATCTGTGCGATATAATTTTTTTTCTCTTTTTTTTTCTTTGCTTTTCAAGTGATACGAATTCTTTTCTTTTATTTATCACTTGCAATGAAATGCAATACAGTCAATAATTATTGTGAAAATTTATATTAATTTGCATTTGAAGATTAATTTATGGCTCGATTTATTATTTAAAAAATATTATTACGTGGTGGAAAAAAAGTGGTCATTTTTTTTCTTCTTTTTTTTGTGCATAAAATGATTTTTTTTATATTTTTTTCTTTTCAAGTGAATGCAATGCAATACAGTCAATAATTATTGTGAAAAATTATATTAACTTGCATTTGAAGATTAATTTCTAGCTCGATTTATAATTTATAAAATATTGTTACGTGGCAAAAAAAAATTGTGATTTTTTTCTTCTTTTTTTTTGTACATAAAATGAATTTTTTCTTTTTTTTTTCTTTTCAAGTGACGCAATGCAATACAGTCAATAATTATTGTGGAAATTTATATTAACTTGCATTTGAAGATTAATTTATGGCTCGATTTATTATTTATAAAATATTGTTACGTGGCAAAAAAAAAATGTGATTTTTTTTCTTCTTTTTTTTTGTGCATAAAATGATTTAAAAAATTTTTTTTTTTTGACTTACCTGCTTATCTCTCTCCGCTGTTGCTTTACCCGTGTCAAAGTCGACGGTAGTTTTTGGCGTGAGATCAGGCTTTTCGCGTATTTTTTCCATAATAAAGTCCATAGCGGACATAATGGCTTCTACACTGCCTGTTATTAAGCAGACTCGTTCCGAAGTTCCTGAAGCATGAAACAAAAAAAAATCGTAAATCCACGAGTTTGTGCAAAATATTGCCAAATCAAATTTATTAATAATTAATAATATCTTGTTGTTGTTATTTTTTTTGTTTTTCAATTTAAAAAATTTCTTTTTCTTTCATTCACCTGGATAAAAGTCACGAGCCTTGGACATTTTGACCCTCGCCTCCGTGTCTTTCTGTAATTGGGCAATTGTCTCGCCACCTTTACCAATAATGGCACCCGCAGCGACACCCGGGACCAATACTTTGAGGTGATACATTCCATCGCCTCCTGAAAATAAAATATTACCGTTAAAAAAAAAATTTGTGCGAGACTTAAACTTGTTAGCAACAAGATATTTCTCTCTCTCTCTCTCTCTCTCTTTCTCTCTCTCTCTCTCTCCACATGGCAATTGTTTGTTTATCAAGCGCACCACGCTCGATTCTCCAGGAATCTCATTGCGCAAGAGAAACGAAAAACTGGGCCATCGAGAAGCTCGAAATGCAAGTAAATTCCAGGTCACTCAATAAGATAGTGATGGAAATAATTTAAAAAAAAAAATGCACAGGTGTCAGATTCGACTGAGAAATTTAATTTGAGAAACATTTTTAACACGAGTATGAAATTTTTTCTATACGCGCATTAACTTTGTTCTTTTTTTTACTAAATAAGAAATTTAATAAATTAAATTCACGTAGTGTAAAAAAAAAAAAGAATTTTTTCAAAATTCTTTATATTGTAAATTTGCAGCAGGCACAGATTTAAATTCCAACGAATTTCAACTCAAAGATTTCCCCAATTTTCATCGTATACAATTGAAATAAAATTATTTTCTTTGTATGGCAAATTTTTTTTCTCTTCTACTGCAATTGACAAAAATATTTTCCACGAGATATATCGACGAAAATGTTTCGTTACTTCCAAACTGTTGCAAATATATTGCGGTAAGTGAACAAAAAACAAAAAAAAAAAAAAACAATTTTCAAGAAATTAAGAATTTGTCAATTATTTTCAACCAGCCAAAGCATTTTAACACAAACATCATTTTTTTAACACTCGGAAGCAAAAGTATAAAATTAACATAAAAAATAATACAATTTCCGGTTTTATTTTTCGCGAGTTTGTATTTTAGACCCGGAAGTCCAAATATTTTTCAAACTCAGCAAGTACGACATACGATTATTCTTTTACTCGGCCAGGATAATAAAAAAAAATCAAATCCCTAAATTGCATATAAGATTCGAGCCTCGGAAATCGCAAAAAAAAAAAAATAAAAAACTTGAAATTTCGTCCAAATTTAAACATCTCCGACTGCGAGCACTCGAGAGCTGTCATTTTAGTGTCTTTAGTGACACAAATTGCACGTTTTCACTCAGTCTGCAAGATCGAGGAATTCACTTCCGGTTGAGAGAGAGAGAGAAAAAAAAAGATTTTTTTTTCTTCTTCCTCTTCCATGAGGACACGAGTCGTTTTTTTTTTTTTTAATCGTATAATTTCACGATTCTACACACGCACATGCATACGTAAGATTTTCATCATGTGTGTATAATAAAACGGAGGCGCCAGAGGCAAACAGCTGTTTGACAGATGGGGTAAAAATGAGAGAGCGAGGGAGAGAGAAAGCTGCAGGGCTGTACTAAACTTGCTTGGTTAAGCTCACACGGGAATTCTCGGCATCGACCTTGACCCGCGCGACCGAACCGCCCCCTCGACGATTGAGGGGCTAAAGTGTCATTTATATATATATATATATATATATATATATATATATATATGTATATATATGTATATATATGTATATATGTATATATATATGTATGTATATATGTGGATATATATATGTGTGTGTGTGTGTGTGTGTGTGTGTGTGTGTGTGTGTGTGTGTGTGTGTGTGTGTGTGTGTGTGTGTGTGTGTGTGTGTGTGTGTGTGTGTGTGTGTGTGTGTGTGTGTGTGTGTGTGTGTGTGTGTGTGTGTGTGTGTGTAAAGATGCCACGAAGGACTCACCGATGCGCCACATCCTGGGTGACCGCGCGCCACCGCAGTAAAAAAGCGCGATATAACGAGTGACACGGTGACCTGTGTCTCATACACACCCATGCAGAGCGCAGCACTGGCAAGTAACGAGTTATGGAACGCGCAGACACCGGAAGTAAACGCGCAGTATACACGCGAAGAAACGAATTCGCGCGGGATTTTATTTTAATATTTACATCGTTTATGAAAAAAAAAAGGAGAAATAGAAAGAGAAAGAAAGAGAAAGATTAGAAGACCGTTTGAACTCGCGACGGAGCTATTGCGACGACAGAGTCGCGTAGAGGAAGAATGACAAGAAAGAGTTTGAGATAGAGAGAGAGAGAGAGAGAGCGAGAAAAACCTTGCTGGCTCGTCGTCGTCGCGGGAGAATCAAAGTTGCAGAGTCACGGAGGCTCTCATAGCGCGTCGTGATCGCGAGACTGCAACTTGCCTAGCAGTTCACCATTAACGGCAAGTTTTCGCGACGCCCACGCATCCCGCACGAAGGAAGAGAGAGAGAGAGAGAGAGAGAGAAGAAAAAAAAAGAGCGTATGAGAACGTCAAATTCGAAAAGACGAATGTATGCGCGCGCGATTTGACGCGGGTAGGTACTGGGACATGGAGGGGCGCAGGGGAAACGTGAGAGCGCCCCCCATCGGAGATTCGGCGGTGCCTTTCGAGGGATGCGCGCGCTTCTTCTCACCACAACTTTTGTATCGCATAGCGAAAGGACGTGGCGTCGACAAGATTGAAAAAAAAATATGAAAAAAAAAAAAAGTAAAAAAAAAAAGAAAGAAGATTGACATCGACGACGACAAAGTCAACTCGCGGAGAATTTGAAGAGATAACATTTATCATCGGCGAGCACACATGTTAAACATTCATAATGAATTTTATAATAGAACATTATAATTTTTGACGCAGTAGTACGAGAGTTTGTCGCGTAGCTGAATCCTCAAACTGGCGAAAAGTTTACGCGCCATATCTTATTCCACCTTTCGTATTTTTCATCTCGTAGTCACTTTTCCAAAACAAAAACTTCAAATTCAAATTATTCCGCGCTATTGCGTACATTGCATGATTGGAATGGATAAAAAAAATAAAAAAGAAAACGGTATAAAAAAAAAAAAAACAACGTGACACTAAAAAGATTTTACTGCGTAAACTCGAGTCGAGCTGCAATGCGGGTAAGCCCCACCCCCCTCTAGTGCGCCACACACACACACACACACACACACACGAATGTATATACACACGGGAGTGACAGAATCGAGAGATTCACCGCTCGTATATGTTGCGTCCGAGTTTCAAGTAGAGCGCCAGACACGTGAATATATCGGAGCCAAAGTTCTCTCTCGTAGATTGACGTATCATCAAATATGATCGAGAGAGCGAGAGAGATAATGACGAAACGCGTGTGGCGATTTATTAAAAAGGAAGAAAATAAACTTTAAAGAAAAAAAAAAAATAATAATAATAATCAAAGGTACGAAAGTAATGCGGTATTTTCATGATGGTTTTTTTTTTTTCGTAGGGAAAAAATAAGGAGTGGGGGGTAGACATGGAAACCGCAGTGTGTCAGGCTGGGACGTCGTACGAAAAAAAAAAGAAAAAAAAAAAAAAACCTTCAATTGTCACGCGGAGGGAGAGCCATATACCGTGTTACGGTATTCCGTCTCGGGACTGTCGAGATGTGGCAAAGACGTGTCTGTTATATACTAATATTCTTATTGCCCAACATCGAGCGAAAAAAAAAAAAAAAAAAAAAAAAAAATCGAAACGTAAAAATGAAAAAAAAAAGAAAAAAAAAAGAAGATTTAAAAAACGAACCAACAATTGTCACGAAAAGTATTATGTACAAATGATTAATTACCTGAACCGTAATGAGACCTCTTGGTTGCCCCGTTTTCCACGTCGCAGTCAAGGGGCCGCTTCCTGGAGTCCGCGATTTCTGGGGAGGGACACGTCTCCATTCCCGAGTCGGCGGCCATCTTGAGAGTCGTTTACAGCCGCACACGGGTATGTGTGTGCGCGCTTTCTACACAGAGAGACCGCGATATCACGATATTCCCGTGTGTATATTCGTATACGTGAAAGAAAACGCGTGGTGTGTGTTGTGTGTGTGTGTCGTGTTGTGTGAATATGCACGATAGATGGCAGGGCTGCTCTCGATGTATGAGAATTCCGTTTCTCAACTATATATATATATATATATATTCTCGTGTATGCGCGCAAAGGAAATACCGTGCGATATACAGAGAAGAGAGAGAGAGGAGGGGGGGAGAACGATATATAGCATACACACACGTCCCTACACTTGGCGAGCAACGAAAAACGACTTTTGACGGGAAAACGTGTAGATATATATATATATATGTATATATTTACATCACCAAGCGCGGGATTTAATGCTCAACTGGGTCCAAGGGGGTCGCCCACGTCGAGTTGGCGCGCACAAAAAAAAAAAACACAGAACACACACAACAACAACAAAAACACACACAAGACACAAGCCACGCACCACAAAAACTAGAGGAAGACGCGCAAGGTCTCTCTTAAACACCGCGCTATACTCTCCCTCTCCTTCGAAAAACTGATTAAAAAACGAAAATTCTCTCGGGTGTTGCAGCAACTTGCTACTGTTGCTGCTGCTGGTGTGTATCACGCCGAGCCTGGTGGTGCCCTCGAGTTTGGCTCCCCGCTCGCGCGCGATCTCTCTCTCGCTCCTTGGCTGCTTGACACGGCGCGGTTGTGTAGGTGGTGCGCTGGTTGGTGGTTAGGTTGACACTTATTGCGCGAGCGCGATCTCCCCTAATATGTATGTATGTGTGTATGTATGTGATTTTATACACTATAGCTCTGCTTTGCGCTCGTCTCGAATGTTCAAACACACGCACGCGCACGTACGTGTACGGTAGAACTGGGCAAACTAGGTGATCGTCGTTGCGCGCGAGCCGATATATTTTTTTTTTTTTTTCGACAAGGTCGACAATAACAAACTCGTGCCTAAATTTTTCTTTTAATTTTTTTCTGTATATATATTATAGGGTGCGCACGACGTGTGCACAACGATATATATATATATGTTTGAATATATATATATATATATTTTTATATGAAGTATATATGTGCGCGCGGGAGAGAAAGAGAGAGAGAAAGAGGACGATACGACACGGAACGGCTCGCGGGCTGCCGCGTCTCACTAGCGACTGTTCGCCGCGGCTCCCTTGCCAACCAGCTGGTTTGATTCTCGATGGTTTCTCCGTCTCTCTCACTCTTTCTCTCATAACACACACACACTCCCTCTCGCTTATAGGGCCATTTCCCTCTCTTGCTGTAAGCGCGTCCTCTCTCTCTCTCTCTCTCTTCCTCTATCAATTCTGTTCTCTCTACCCCCCCGGCCGACCAATCGCTCATCCATTCTCGCGCACAGCTCTCAGATATTCCCTCAATTCTCCGTCTTGCTCTAGCCCGTTTTCTTTCCCATGGTTACGTGTCGCTCGCTCATCTATCGTTAGAAAAGAGGGGTCGTCGCGTTATTTTACCAGCAGTACACCTCGTTGCCCAGGGCCGTAGCTGACAATGAGTCGCGCTCTCTCGTCGTCAGTGCAACGAGGCCGTGCTGCTGCCTCTTCACCAAGAGGCTTGCATACAGCACACTTTCCCCCTCCCCTTTGACATGCGGGCTCTATCGCTTTTCCCACTCGTTCACGACCCCCACCCCCTCTCTCTCTCGCTCTCCCCCTCCCCCTCCCCACCTCTCCTACTATCGTCTCTGCACTAGGAGGGCAGCATCGTCGTCACCTCGCGCGACAGGGAACGTGGGCGCGAACACACACGGACGATTAGAAATGCCGTTCATTCGTTCTACTCTGTTTTTTCACTCTCTCTCTCTCTCTCTCTCTCTCTCTCTCTCTCGATGTGTCTTCTTTAGGGCGAATGAAACGATCTATGAGAGAAGAAAGACGAAAAAGATGAGATACCGTTGCGGTGACATTCTCAAGAACATCACTTCGAGCATTCTCAGGGACCGAGAGAAATAAGTGGGGAAGGAGAACTAGATATAGAGGAAAAGCGAAGAGAACGACTTTTCCTCTCGTATTCTCGTTTTCATCTTTACACTTTTCCTCATTCTGTGAAACATTTAGAGCGAGCGATCTTTTTCGCTTCAAACAGCTTTTATCTTTATAGCATATATACTGATCGTGAGAAGAGTAAAAGCATGCAGAGAACGATTTATCTCTCTTTATCTCTCTCTCTCTCTCTCTCTCTCGTTTCGTTTCTTCATTATCGTGTGCACGACAAAGTCCTCTACGATAAGTGTAACGTTTCGTTTCGGCTCTGATTATCGTCATTATACCGCTCATCGCTGATTTAACGAGCTTTCGAACTTGCTTTACTTTTGCTTCGGCATTTTAATCAGCAGTTTCAGTAGAGGAGAAACTTTTGCGTTAAACTGTATATATATATACATATATATATATATATATATATACACGCAAAAGAAAAAAACGTTAAAAAAAGGTAAAAGAAGAAGCCAAATATAAAGTAAAAAAAGAAGCACATCTATATAATAAAATTCTAAAGAAAAAATAATATTACACTAGTAAAGTTGAGGCAGAATTTTTCTTAAATTTGAACCGCAGTATTATATGTCCAAATAAATTCTGATTAAAAAGTTATAAACTGACAAATATTGTGGCATATTCGAGTATAGATAATATTCGATTATAAGGGTGCAGCAGCGTATACTTTCGATATTTCTTTTTAATTACTTGGCTTCAAGATCCTCTGCCACGTCTCTTTATATATATATATATATCACGTAGAGCCATATATCATGTAGACGCGGTACTGTCTATAGAAAAGGAATATACATACACTACATATTATGTATCCTCAAAGGAGGCTTCGAAAAGGTTAACTCGATTTCTCCCCATCTTTCATCTCTCTCGCGCAAATCCGACATTTGAACTCTCCGCGGGTTTTTCTGTTAAAGATTAGAGTGTGTGTTACATTACATAGAGAGCAGGTTTGGTATAGAATTGCAGATGGGATTGCAGAAATCTCGTGTATTAGATTCGAGTCCCGAGTGCACAGGTGAACTCGTTCGTCTAAATTTCCCACAACTTAAAGTATTATATATATATATATATTTTTCCCTGTGACGAAAAAAAAATATAGTTCCAGCTAAATTATTCGTAAAAAAAAAGTGACAATTATTTTCTCACGATTGGTAATTATATAACGAAATAATTTTCAATAATCTTTTCATTATTCGAAACTTATTATTCTTGCGATGATGCTTCATATCGTGCATGTATACAGCACGAGGCAAAGTTTGTAACACCTCAAACGTTTCCTAGCTCTTTTTGCTCTCCAAAAAAAAAATGCTCGAGAAATATTTTTTTTAGGATTTAATAGTTTATTTTGATATTGGACGTTAGAATTTTCTAGTATACAATATAGTCAGAGACATATCATGTCCACGCAATAGTTTTATGTCTATAAAATTATCACCGTTTTGTGTTAATAAAAAAAGGAATGAAAAAAAAAAAACGTAAACGAATTATTCATGGAAGAGTTACGTTGCAGCAGAAATTATGCAAAGAGACGATAGAGCGCAGGCGCGTGACGTCACGCGTTTACGTGATCTCGTCGCTTGGAGCGCCTCTCGATCTCATCGTTTGTGTTGAATGATGCGTTATCGATGTTTTATATATATATATATATATATATATGTAGTGAGCTATTACAATCCATGAATCGTAAGTTTATTATGCGGATTGAATTTCCGCGTTAACGTAATGTGTGCTAGAGGCTGAAGTTTGCGCAGAGTGGCATAGCGAAATTGACAGTCGTAGAAAGAGAGAGAGAGAGAGAGACCGAAACATCTATAGTACATAACCTTAAAGATTATATGAAACTGACGCACCACGAGTGTAAGAGAGATGGCGCCATCCACGATCATGGCGGAGTTTGAGAGAACGATCGAGCGAAAACGCGTTTCGCATGCATCGCGTTAACGATGAAGCATTTTCAACGTTTTACACATCACTGACTAATAAGTAATCGAGTCGTATTTGTCACGTGTGTGTGTGTGTGTATATAGCTATATAGTTAGTTATATAATCTTAAACTGAAGCTGTATACACTCTGAAAATTATTTTGTGAAAAATGAGCTAGACAGAGATACAATATAATGATTTTATTCTCGGAACGCTTTGTGTACGATGACAATGCAACCAACTTTTTGTTGTGTCCCTGTGAGTGAGGTATCCTTTTATCGTCAAACATGCTGAACAAACACGCGCGGAAAACAAAATATGTAAATCTATAATATTCTATATATATATAGTAAATTATAGATTTACATATTTTGTTTTCCGCGCGTGTTTGTATATATATATATATATATAGATGGCCCAAAAGTTCAAAGGGCGTATCGCAGAGTGTATGAGGAACCCTTATAGGCCTTTCTGGCGTTACCCCCTCGACATATGCGCATATATATTATGTATATGTAGCCAACATGTATAAGGACACAGATATATATGTATATCAGTATATAAGGGGTATTCCGACCAAGTTTTGAATCAACTCGTATTTTTACAATAAACTGTCCGCTGAAAAACAAAAAAAATTAAAACCCTTTCCCCGGAAACGGAAGTAGATTGTATTTTTTTTCATTAAAATAAATACGAAAAATTATATTTTTACATTTTTTTTCTCGCCATTTTCGTCATCGTAAATCGAAAAAAAAATCTAACAGACCGCACGAGATTGCTTAGCCCCTGTAATATTATTTATGTTATATATGCTCTGTGACACTATATATATGTATAATTAAACTTTTGACTTGTCTCTTTTTTTTCTTTTGACGATGAAAATTATTTTTGAAAAAATCTTTAAGTATTATTTCATTGTTCTACAATCTTAAATATATTGGCAAAGGTAGAAAAAAAAAAAAAAAAATTTGCAGCCAAACGAGCCTGTCGATTTAACCTGGAATGCCCCATATACAATATGGCATTCGTTGGAGTCCGCACGTGTTTGCTTAGCTCCTCTAATATTATTTATATTATATATTCTCTGTGACTATATATATAACTAAACTTTTGACTTATCTCTCGAAAAACATATTTCTATATTGAATAAATTTTTATCTAAATAAGGCTCAACATTGATTATTATAAAAGTTGGGTTGTACACGCGAGATAAACATCGATTATCGATATATCGATTTTTCCTCGTTCTGAATCATCGACTATTTCGATTTTTCTTTGTCTCTTTTTCAAGTGCAATTATATATATATATATTGGTAGCCTGTTCGACTAATCGTAAAACCTAGTGGTCGAGTGGTCTATAAGCTTGGAACAATCGATCGCCAGCTCGCACTTTGACACACTATGAGAGTTTTATTATACGACATATATAGCAAAGCGTCGGACCTTGATTGCATCTATACATAGACGAGGATGACGATGACGACGACAACTACGACGACGCGTCTCGAAGGCTTCGTATGACTCGTTTCAAACAATATACTGACATGACTATCTTTGTACAATGCAACTCTATAATGAAAAATATTACAATTTTTTTTTTTTTCTTCAACTAATGTTTTCGATCTAAAAATTTATCATTTGTATTCCAAGCTAGTAAAAAAAAAAAAAAAACTAAAACGATTAGAAAAATAAAATTAATTCAAGGAATAATTTATATTTTCCACTTTTTTTTTTTACGATTTACAAAAATTACAATTTTTTTTCTTTCTTCAACTAACTTTTATGGTTTCGATCCAAAAATTTATCATTTGTATTCCAAGCTAGTAAAAAAAAAAAAAAACTAAAACGATTAGAAAAATAAAATTAATTCAAGGAATAATTTATATTTTCCACTTTTTTTTTTACACTTTCATATCGAAATTTTTGAGCATTTCATTAGAGTTTTTGAGCTATGTGACTCGTTTGCAGCAATATACTGACATGACTATCTTTGTATAATGAAATATCATGTGGGGTGAAAAATCTGACAATTTTTTTTTCTTCAACTAACTTTTATGTTTTCGATCCAAAAATTTATCGTTTGTATTCCAAGCTAGTAAAAAAAAAAACTAAAACGATTAGAAAAATAAAATTAATTCAAGGAATAATTTATATTTTCCACTTTTTTCTCTACACATATCGAAATTTTTGAGCATTTTTATTTAAGTTTAGAAAATTTATGGGTGAAAAAAAAATCGATAAAAATAAAAAAAAAACTGCGATAATCTAATGGTGGATTATAAGAGGAATTACAGATGAACATCGTTATACATTTTTTCATGTAGATAAGAGTCAGTGAGCAAAATTAAGTGTAAGATTAATTGGATCAGGCGAGGATGTTGATTATGTACATATAGAGTTGTATATATATATATATATATATATTTATATATATATCTACACTTGCATGGTACAATATTGCGAAAATTACGTTCGTGACCTTGACACCAATAAATTATATTTTTGTATAATGATCGTGCGAGAGATTCGCTGCGACTTCTATCTCTAAATAGCATATAATACCAAACAAAAAAAAATGTATGTGTATATGTGTGCGTGCATGTGTACATAAATAAATATATCTACACAATTGACGATTTAATTAACACCCCAAGAGCAACGAGGCAAGTAAACATATACATATATTCGCACACAATAATTAAGTGTCGTGTGTCGAATTTTGTACCAAAAATTCATAAGCAAACTCACACGTAATGCAAGAAAAAACAGCTGGTTGATACGGTGGCGCGAAGCGGCCGAGTCACGAACTAATAAACAGTAATGAGTATAGTAATACTTTATAATTGACTGTAAAATCGCCGAGTCCCGCCGATTTAATATTTTTTTTAACTTTGTCTCGTCACCAAATGATATTTGCGCATTCGTTATAAATCACCGGAAACCCATTTTTTTTTTTTTTTTCATTCTGAGAATAATTTTGTCGGTTGGACCCAAAACAATTAGGATTTGTGAAAAGTTGTCAAAGTCGCTTAAAAAAAAATATATAAAAAAATAAAATAAAGTAATTTACGGTTCTTTGCTTCTGCATTTTGCTTGACGTACACGTATAGGTGTATTTAATGCTTTATCTCATTGAAACGTGCTGAAAATCTATAATATACGTGACTCGTACAATTAAGTTTTTTTCCAGTAAGAAAAAAGCATTAAAGGCCTGCACTCATATATTTAAGTATATATATATATATGTGTATATATAATATAAATATACATATAAATATAAATAAGTATATATATATACATATTACTGTATTTAATAGCCATTCTCTGCTATGACTCTCCAAGACCACGATTTGTTTCATTGACTGCGTTCACGATTGCCACCAATTGCATACATTACATATGTACTATTTCTTCATTATTTAACCTCTCGTACTCTTTTCTATATATATATATACAAACAAACTTGGACTATTAAATTCTCATCTATATATATGTATATATATATATATAGATGAGAATTTAATAGTCCAAGTTTATTCGAAAGAATTATGACGTCATCATCGTATCTTTATAAAATTGTAAATATAATGAAAAATCATCTTTGTATTTATGATTTTTTTTTTGTTTTTTCAAAATATTAATATTGAAATAGGAAATAATTATTTCAAGTTATTTAAAATTATTAGAGAGAAATAATCATAAAAAAAAAAAAAATATTCATTATTATTTTAACACAAAATATTTTCGAATAATATTTATTGAAATTCTATTCCCGGATGTTGGTGATTATCTTAGATTATCCAAGAATTATCTTTTACTTAAAAAAGTATATCATTAGTGAGGTCCGTGAACGTAATTAGAAGGAAATTGTAAATGCACGCGAATATATGGGGCTGATCCATATGGACAATTTTGCCTCATTACATTTCCAATTATATATATATATATATATGGAAGAAAACTGGATATATATATATATATATATATATATATATATATATATATATATATATATATATATATATATATATATATATATATATATGTATGTATATAAAATTGGAATATATATATATTGATTGCTGTACTTTCGTACCGAATAATCTCCCTACTCACGCAAACCAATGAGTAATTTTTCCGAGTCCTTAATGTGTTCGTTTCGTTAAGATCGAAAAAGATATCGAGTATCAACGACCGAGTCCGATAATGGTATTTTTCTATCGCTTTTACTCTCTCTCTCTCCCTCGCTCCCTACCTCTATTTCTCTCTCTCTCTCTTTCTCTCTCTCGAGATTTGTGGATGTTTACATGTATAATGGAGTTTAAATCTAAAACCGTCAATTTGACCTTTGACGAGTCATAAATATTTACTACTGCATGGCTCCCTTGCACTAAAGGCCTTAATGTCGACTACTTTAGGGTAATTAATGCCTTAAGCCTCATCTATGAATAATAATCCATGAAAATAAATCAAAACTCATAAATTTTAGTTGACACGTTTTCATTGCAGTTGTTTTATAATAAATCTACAAAATTTCAAACTCATTGATCAAATATTTTCATTACTACAACTTTTAATTTTTTTTTTAATATTTTAACAATAAAAAGTCCTAATTTTAATATACAATATATATATATATATATATATTTATAATCGTTATTAAAGATTTGGTCGAATCACATTGCTGATTAGCCATGAAATAATTCTTAACGATTCATTTTTGTTTTTATTCAATATGGGCGCCATGTTTTTTTTTTTGCCTTTTCGCTCAGCTCTTCTTTAATTCTTATTTATATAATCATCATCATCATCATGATTATCTCATAATTATGAAAAATTAGCATATAAGTATAACCATCCGCACGAAATGGAAAGTTAATAATTTACAGCCATTAATTTATACGTCAGAGAACTATCTTAATGAATTAATGAAATCTGAAAAAAGGAAAATTTTCTACATCCAAAGAGCAGCCGATTATAAAAGCTGTATGGAAAAATGCAACACAAAATTCGAGAAAGATTAAACAAATAACTTCCACTGCAATATTCAAGTTTTTTTTCTTCATATATATATATATATATACATGCAGTGAGAATAACCGAAAGAGCACAAAAACTTTAATGTAGCGTTTGAGGCCTATGGCAGTCATTGACACGTCGATGAAAATTTAAAAAAAGAAGAGACGCCATCGTATTTTTGGGTCATTCAGTCGCTGCTGTTGCAATCCCGTCGTTAGAGTATTAAAAAAAACGAAAAAAAAAAACGCCAGAGCGCACTTTTTCCTTACCACACACACACAGGAGCGTTCGAAATAATGATAATATATGTGCAATACGTCGTATAGATATTGCTCGCTCAGTGGCGACACCTACCACACGCCCGCAGCACACTCGCTCATATTCATATATATATGTATGCGATCTAAATGCGCTACTAGTACTAATTTTCAAGCGTCCCACACAGCCACGTTCTTTCTTTTCTCTCTCGATTTCACATCACACTCAACGACCTCTATGCGCAATCCGCACTAACTTTGTTCTCAACAAACAAGAAATGAACTAGCAAAAGAAATTAAAAGATGAAGAAAAGAAAACGACCGAGCTATAAAATTGCTCGCCTGCTTGTATTACTATATATATGTGTATGTAGATACGATATCTCTATCCAATTCATTATTATTATTATTATTATTACTATTATTATTATTGTTATTATTATTATTTTCATCGTGATTTCTTTCCTATTAAAAAAATAGTGCTTGTTGCTATATATGTGTATGTAGATACGATATCTCTATATGGAAGAAAACTGGAGCTATCGATGAGTTTTCATATGACTTTTCTATCGCTCACGATTCTTATAATATCACCTAAGATCGAATATACGTCGAGCGCTATAGAACTAAAATTACAGATTAGCCCAATATTTAAATATTCTCGACTTAACCCTATTTCTATGCAGTCGATATATTCCAATTTTATGCCGATTGATTATTATTATAATAATCATTATTATTATCATCGTGATTTCTTTCTTATTACAAAAATAATATGTACATGACGTTACGTAAAAGTTTTACGAATTTCCGGTTGTAAAAAAAAAAAAAAAAAGTCTATCGTTGCAATCCGGAACTCTCAGGGATTCACATCTCAGACGCTTTTTGCGAAACGAGCGAGATTCTCACGAGCAAAAATTCTTTCTCTATTTTCTACGAGTGAGCGTAAATATACTCGTACAGAAAAAAAGAAATCTCAACGCGTTTCCACGGTTGCGTCATATTGGAATTTATATTTTAGCTGAGCGGTGCTTTGCATGGAAACGGAGGGAAAACTTTTAGCTTCGTGTAGCTCATCAAGAGACTTGCATGCTAACGTGAGATAGCCAGTCTGAGCTAACCAACCGGTTTAACGCTCATGGACGATTCGTTAGATTATAATTTTTATACATACATATATATATATGCAATAACTCGATGTATTATAGAAAACGTGTATAACGGATAGAGGACTTGAAGCTATTTAGTACGTTTTATCACCGATAGAGTGCAGGGCGCAGCAGCAATCCCGTTTACGAGCGCCAAGCGAGAGAAGCAACGGTCCTCTACGCACCGTGCGCTGTTTAAATTGCGCAACTGGAAGGGAGTTCTGGGTACTTCGGAGTATATATATATATATATATATATATGCATGCAGAGCCCCTTTAAAACGCGCGAGGACGACGTCCTTGCCCCACAGCCGGGCTCTCCGCTACGTCCAGGTCCGTCCCTCTGTGTGTGAAGAACGTCAAAGCTCCGCTGAGCTCCGCGATCGCAACACAGAATATCGAGTCCCCCCTCTCTGTCCCATATATGCATTATTTCCTAGACTGCAAGTACAAGCGAGATTTGTCGGGCAAGTCTGTCCATCCGCCATGAGAGGGAGAGGGGGAGAGTTTTTTCCCCCTCTAGCGGCACTGCTGATATTTATGTAGGCATACTATATACATATATATATATATCTCTATATAGATATAGAGGTTAATATGACGGACGCACATATTCCGTTCGTAGCCTTTGAATTCTTATCCCAAGGACGTTTATCTCGAAGACTCTGAAGGCTTCTAAACATCGCAAACACACACACACGCAACGCCTATTATCTCGTACAGTGTTGGTCTGTAACAACTCATACGCTACACAATCGATGCTGCAGATTTTCTCGTAATTTATCCTCTCCACAGTGGCATATTGACTGTGTCGGTAATAATGGAAAGTATCTAGTCATAAAAGTGACCAGAAGACGCGTACCAAGCGTTTCGAGATATTTTCCACGCTATGTATATCTATATATACACTATACATATAGATATTACTTGATCGATTGCGCAAACTTATGATTTTTAGTATTATCTTTACGACCGCCTATGTATACGACGTATAGCCCCGAGAGTATATTGTGTTTTATTGCGATATTATAAAAAAAGAGCTCGTCAAGATGATGTCTGTGTATATTGTACTGTGTACATGCACTAACTGCGATGTAAGACGCGCGAGAATGTTTCATTTTAGTCAGATTTCCGATGAGTTATATATATATATATATAAGAACGAAATTTCGATGTTTTTGTAAAAATTGAATTTTTACAAAATATAATATGGCTCTTATTGTTATTATTATTATTGATAATATAGCGACGATAAGGAGAGAGCGATTTGATAGTAAAAAGTGTTCATATATATGTGTGTGCATTCAAACCTCTCTATATCGCCTGTTTTTCTCCCTCTATCTCAGTAAGAATGAAGAATGACCAGCAACGGAGCAGGCAGTAGCGGCGCACGGGTCGATTGAAACGAAGCGCTTCCTTCTCCCGATGACCTTATTTCCCATCTGACCTGATTATCCCGCGTGTGCTTACCGTGCTGCGCTATGCTCTATCCTATACAACTCCAACACTGCACATTTCGGACTAGCGGAGCTTGGTAGAGCTTCGAACCAGGCGCCGGCTGGTTAAATCATCTCGTACGTCATCACCACCGAAGTCAGAGAAAAAACGACCATGACTCAATTTTACAAAGACTCATGGAGTCAAATTATCCCGCCAATAAAATATTAAATAATCGAATTAATGAGGATTATTTCGGGATTAATGTTTGTGAGCAATTTGTTGAAAGTAAATGATAGCTCGGACAAAATCGGGCAGAACTTGACTAGATTCAGCCGCAGTACCGAAAATTTTAACCTAAACCAAAATGAATCTTCGTTTTGCTATAACTGGCGAGCCGAGGATACGTGACTCGCGTTGTTTGTCAGCAGAGCATAACATAACCTCACTTTACGAACGTTCATAATTTCATATCATCCATTTTGATTGAACGATAAGAGGACATTAATTACGTAAGATTTGTTACTATCTTTTTATTTTTCTCTTCGCTACTCACGCTATATATATATATATATATCGACTCCAGTTTTAACGATGCTACAGAGCGATACGTCGGTCGCTCGTTCGTCACGGGACGCAACGACGATAACTCGCGATGGATGACAGCAGTGGCAACAATCGCGACTCGTGTAATATTAGAATTGTATTCTTCGCAAGAGCACGAGAATTGGCGGGTCTCGGCGAGTCGAAAATAATCGTGAATAAAATAATCTCGTACGGTCAACTCGTCGATAAGGTGATCGAAAAATTTGGCTTGGAGAGTATTCGTGATACGTTAATTATCGCGGTAAATGAAGAATTTATCGAACGCGACGCCGTACTCGATTTCACTGACAACGACGAGATTGCGGTTATTCCACCCCTCAGCGGAGGTTTGCAAATTATTGTTTTTTTTTTTTTTTTCTGTCACGTGACTGACGTGACAAAAAAGCTGAAGTGCCCATTTCGCGCTCATTACAGCTGTTGAACGAAATTTTTCATGTTTCTTTGCGTGAATGATGAAGTACAATAAGCCGAGCAGACGATTTATGTATAAAAAAATTGAGGGAGAGGGGAAGGGCTAAATGCAGACTTTATACAAGCTTTCAATTTTATAAATCATCATCGAGCACTAAATACGTAATGAATCATAAATCAATTATATATATTTTATAATTATCAATAATTAATTGCGAATTTGTGCAGGAAATTTTTCGAAATCCGCGAATGTGAGAAATAAAAAAAATTTAAATTCATTTATTGAATAAATCGATGGGGTATTCATGGAAATATTGTTTTTATTTTGTCGTTACAGCCAAACTACGATAATTCCGTTAATCGTTGAATATTTCGTTTTATCGACCGTCGGTATTACAGATTGGCTTAATAATGGATTTTTTTTTCACGATTTCAGGATAACAAAAGAAAAGAATGGAAACTCCACGAGACATTGTGCAACTTCAGCGAGAAAAGCTTCAAATTGACGACATCATAGATTCCGTAGTGTCCCCGAGTTGTGGGGCAATTTCCACCTTCATTGGCACTACCAGAGACAATTTTGAGAATAAAAAAGTTATTAAACTCGAGTACGAGGCTTACGATTCTATGGCGATAAAAGAATTGACGAATATATGCAAGGATGTGCGTAAAAAATGGAGCGTTAAGCATATAGCGATTCATCATCGTCTGGGAGAAGTTCCGGTCTTGGAAGCGAGCGTCGCCATCGCAGTTTCGTCAGCACACAGGCAAGAATCCCTGAGAGCGGTCCAACACATCATAGACACCCTAAAGGCAAAAGTGCCAATATGGAAAAAGGAAATTTACGAAAATGAGGAGCCACAATGGAAGGAGAACAACGAGTGTCCTTGGTCAACGAGTAAATGATCATTTTTGCGTTATCACTTTAATAATTCAAGATCAATGCGTTACTCTTTCTTTTTTTTTTTTCCCCCTTTTATAATATTTTATTTCGTTGTTTTTCTATCTTCGACTCTTTACCCAATAAAGCATTATAGTAAAGAAAATTTTAGTTCCTCATTAACACTTTGGCCATTTTCTTTTCAACGAAAAAAAAACGAAAAAATCGAATAGGCGAGAGCAAAAACTCGGCCGATAAGGAGGAATCCGATTCGGAGATAAATACCGATTGTGTCGTTATCGATCCAAGCCAAGTGCAGATACGAGCCGACAACGAGGAGCTCAACAAGAGAATTGAATCTTTCATTGCGAGAAAACGATCGCAGGTCAATGCCGTTAATGTTCAAGAATTTTGCAGTCACAGGTGAGTTCATTGAGTCAACGACGATCGATAATTCATGAATTATTGATTGAATATTAGAAGTCAACTGTTAAAATTCAACTACAATTATTTTATTTTTTAGATATCTCAGCGAGGACAGCCAAGCTTCATGTGCGAGAGTCGACGCTATTCTAATTCGTAGAAAAGATTCGAAAAGTCACGTCAAAGGTAAAATAAATGAGAATAAACGAGCATGAAATTCAAATGAAAAATATCATTTAACACAAAATAATAATAATAATAATATATTACAAATAGTTCATCGAGTATTGAACTCTCGAGGACCTCAGACGATGGATCCTTTGATGTTATTTGCCGAAACGAGCAAAAGTTCAAACAGAGATTCGACCGAAATTTCGGAATATCCGGCACTCGAGGAGCGACTCGGACTGACAGAAAAATATCTCGGAATAAGCAAACCTGTGCCCAAGGACATTTACGAGCGTATTAAAGATATCGAGGATCGAGTTTTGCATCTCGAGAGCGTTTCACCCGAGTACAAAGACTTTTGGGTAAGTCGCGTATTTTTGCTCTTCAACTGCTTTGAGAAGCAGAATTTCAATTTAACATTAATATTATATTAATATATAATATTAATATTACATTAATATAATATTAATATTTTCTCACGATTAAAGTGACACCATTTTTTCAAAATTCAATTTCAATCTTTTAACTTGGTCGAGTTTTCTCCTTTTCTACTAATTTCAAAGCAATTCGCTTTCTTTGCGTAGTTTCAAGAAACCGCCGAGGGCGTCGCTAGCGTTCATACAAATACGAGCAAATAATAATAATAATAATAATAATAATAATAATCAACACGAGAAATAAATGATAAATCCATGAATATTTTACGGAAAAGTCTTTTACGAATATAACTATTGGCCAAAATCGCGTGTTACGATGAAATTATACAAAAATGTTAGGTTATGTGTCGACTAACGATGTATAAGAAAGGCTAGTTGATACTTTACCCGCTAGATGTGACGGCGCCACTTCCGATTTTCTCATGATTTTCAAATATAACAGAGAAAAAAATGAATGAAAGAAAGGAAAAAATTAATCGATATTTTCTTTACAGGTATCGGAAAAGGCTGAAAGGATGATGACGAGCTCTGGGCGTCAAGTTCGCAAAAGGGTAAGAAATTTCATTCACGCGAGCAAGAAAGTTGTTTTCCATGTCCATATAGATATATATATGTATACGGATCGCGAAGAATATAGAGAAAACGTTCATTGTCGAACTTTTGGTATACCGCGACGATCTTATCCAGGCCCTCGTAGCACATTTTGCATTCACATTTATGTTCGAGCGGCATGCGACACGTACATAAAACTTACACATATGTATACGCGCACATGTATTTTTCGCGGCGAAACCGTGCCAAAAGCAAAACGGTATATTTTCTCGCGACAATAATCGCACACGGTGCACATTTTCGCTCATAAATATCTCAATTTCCGAAACGCTATTTTGCAAATTACATTTTGTGTTCCATGCTGTGCCAGTTTGCACATATGCATCGAAAAAGAGAAAAAATTATTGCGCCTGCGCGCGTCTTTTATATTTTAAACATTCGTTGACAACAGCCGGTACGTGTGGACTTTTTTCTTCTTCTTTGTTTACAGACTTATTCGAGCGCGGAATTGGACAGTAAACTTATGGAGCTTGAAAATCGATACGCCAAGAGAATGAGATGATTGAATTGGAATAATATTAATAAGATTTGAGATGCATTCTGTGTATCGAAAAAGTATATCATCGATCGTTATTCTAATCGAGACGTTTTCCTCCGCGATCAGCGCGCCGCTCGCGGCACAAACCGGAAACAGGCAATTTGGCATTTCGTACAGTTCTGTTACTTTGTATTATCTATATATATGTATATATATATTTCAGTGTTTATAATCCGAAACATCGATAAATAAACTCATTTGTATGCTATTGAGAGTGCGTTTGTATTGACCCAACATTAAATATAGTCCGAATTGAAAATTTCCCTTTCTTCTATATATATATATATACTTCTATATCATATATGGGGCATTCCGTGCAAATTCGAAAGGTCCCAAAATTTTGCCATAACCCTAAAAGGCGGACAGTTTTTTGTACGTTTTTTGGGCAGCCGCTATTGGATGATTTTTTGAAAAAAAAAATTATATGACACAAAAGGTGGGACGCAATTTAATAATCTGAAAAAATTGACAATTCTCTTTTACATATAAAAAAATTCAAAAATCATATTTCAGAATGGGGGTACGGGGTAAATTTTGTTAATTTTTTTTTAAATTCGAAATATATAAAAAAATTAGTGGTTGAAAAAATTTTGATATCTAATAGCAGCAGATTTTTTGTCAATTTTTTCAAATTTTATATTTTGTGTACACAAAATCTTTTATTTCGTGTTTTATTTGTTGAAAAAATCATTATCGAGTAGAGGGTGGTTTAAAAAAAATCTACAATGTGAGCCATTTGTCTGTCGGGGTTGTACCAACCATATAAAAAAAATTGAACGAAATCGGAGAGGGTTATGGACTTGCCGAGGTCACCTGGAATGGCCCATACATGTACACTCATTGCCACTTCTCCGATGATTTTGCTCTTAACCGCGCGCGCACACACGAACACTATCTAATGTCCCTAAAAGTAGGCACAATATTTGTTCGATTCTCGATTCGAGAATGAAATCTCGGCCGATTGTAACAATTAACAAAAAGTATCATTATCATAATATAAAAATAAGGGGAAAAAATGAAACTCACGTGTTTCGAGCGATGTGACGAAAAGAACCGCAAAGTAGCGGTGGTCCGTGTCAAAGCCGGAAAAAAAAAGTTTTGACAGGGAATGTACACAACGACGCCTGTAGTTTGCTGTCCGACTGTTAGAGGGGCAGTCGGCGTAGCGCTGCGATACGGTATGGCCGCGATTCTCGATGCACGGAGAGACTCATTTGTACATCGAGTCCTGCCTATAATCACGCTTAATTCTTTATAAAAATCGTGCAGTGCATAACGAAAATTGTGAAAGAATAATGTGAGAAAGAACGAGTCGAGTATTTTAATTTGGCGCCATAGACAATTGAAGAAACACATTTTCCGGTGAGTACAAAAATCATCAAGTTCAGGTCGTTTCTCCCGTTTCTTCGAACGACGAGGGTACGAGAGGGAGAGAGAGAAATGTCATACACGCGGGACACCTAACGTCGTCTGCAACATTCTGACAGGCAAGATTCTTCTTTTTTTTTCCTCCCGTGTCATGGCGTCCCTTTTGTTTTTCCATTCAAACCCACTGCGCTAACAAGAGGCTCACGCGCTGCATCTCTCTTTCTCTTTTTCCCTCTCGAGATTTACTTTTCTCTGCCAAGGTCAAGATCCCCGAAAAACAATAATAAAGACCCAAAGACATGATACGCGAATGATTTTTCTGAAAATAAGAGCATTTGAAATATATAAGCGAATAATCCGACCGGATATTTCAGAATCGTTGCAGCTTCCGCAATACAAGCGCGTTTGCTGTACGCGTATGTTTCTTCCTGTGTAACCGAAATTTTGTATGTTTCTTCGATTCGTATATATATATATTTTTTTTTTCAAACGATATTTCTCTCTCTTTCTTCGAAGTGTTGATAGTTTTTCTACACGTATTTGCCAAGTCGAATATTCCAAGAACATACATATATAGGTATACCTTTTTGCACACAGTCTCGCAGTTATAGAACGAGAATCAAATAACTCATTGAAATGAATTATTTTTTAAAATTAATTTCATCTTTTTACACTGGACAATATAGTTTTTTTTTTCAACTTTATTTCTATCAAAACGAAATAAATAAAATTGAAAGAGAATAATTATATCGTCTGGTCTAAAAAAAAAAAATGACATACTAATTTTTTAAGAGAGAGGCGCCTCTCATATTCGTTTCACTCTGGTGGCGCAATCGGTGCGGTAAAAGTTTTTTTTTTCTCTTCGCTTTCTCACTTCTTCACAGATGTTTTATAGCTCGTGTCTGTTTCGTTCTGAAGGAAAAGTGCTAAATACGGTACACATGGAACTATCGGGAGTTTATAAATAGTGAAATGCCTGTGTTTCTTGGTAGCGACGCAATCTCGTTTTTTCCGAGTTCATTGGGGGGTGGCGGAAGGGGAGGGGGGTGAGTAAGAACGATGAAAGGGGAAGGGGAGGGAGAATTTTAACGTGATTG
Organism: Dyspetes luteomarginatus; assembly: GCA_963669185.1. Lineage (NCBI taxonomy): Eukaryota > Metazoa > Arthropoda > Insecta > Hymenoptera > Ichneumonidae > Dyspetes > Dyspetes luteomarginatus. The sequence continues at coordinate 30,408,176 of OY769904.1, forward strand.
AAATACGAGAGAGCATTTGCTCGAGCAAAGTGGCTCGTCTAATCTCCCACCCCCTCCCCCTCCCCCTCTCGTGTTCTCTCAAAGCCACGTTTATGCACTTGAAAGACTCTATGATGTTGCGATTACTGCAGCGCTCGTGACGAGCTGAATGTCTGTTCCTCATATTAGAAATGCTTATCATTTTTCTCTTTTTTTTTTTTTTTTTTCGACGCATTGCACTCTCGCTTAACGTTGGAGTGGGGTAAATAATGTATTTTTGGCACAAAGAGGGTCTCGAACTCATCGATCGGGAATGCTAAAGGATATATAAATTATATTTTTCAAATACAAGCATCGACTTTACGAGCTTCCCCCCCCCCCTCCCCCCCCCCAAATATCTCTATTCGATGGCGGTACGGTGAATAAAATATTATAAAATTTTGTTTATCGCTCTCGATTATTCATGTTGTTGATAATATTTATGGAAAATAATTTTTTATTCTTTATTTTTGAAAAAAAGTAAAACGAATAAATGATTTAAAAAATACCCAAGTTTTGATATACCAAAATTTTTAATATCGATCGGGAATGCTAAATGATATAAATTATATTTTTCAAATACAAGCATCGACTTTACGAGCTTCCCCCCCCCCCCCAAATATCTCTATTCGATGGCGGTACGGTGAATAAAATATTATAAAATTTTGTTTATCGCTGTCGATTATTCATGTTGTTGATAATATTTATGGAAAATAATTTTTTATTCTTTATTTTTGAAAAAAAGTAAAACGAATAAATGATTTAAGAGAAATACCCAAGTTTTGATATACCAAAATTTTTAAGCATTTGATTTTTCAATTAAAAAAACCCTGAGAGAGAATTACTTTTTGGCGTAAAGTCGATCGAGTGTTTTGTTAATTAAAGCCGAGCCGTGATCGCGATCGTGTTCGAGTTTACGAGAGTTGGAGGAGAAATCAGACGCCGAACAACGGGTCGATATATATATATATATATATATATATATATATATATATATATATATATATATATATATATAGTAGAGCGATTAAATAAAAAGTGTGCCGATCCATGGTGTGGAACGATGAGGAACGAACGCAGAGAACGCGTTCGAAACGCGGAAAGACCGTTCTCTCTCTCTCTCTCTCTCTCTCTCTCGTTGTAAAGCTCGACAAAGCCTCGCGTTCCGAAAGTTCAACTTTACAATGTATATGACGTTTCTCTCGTGTGGTTTGCTCGAGAGGGCGCTAGGAAAATAACTCGTTGAAGAAAATTCGTGTACTCGATCGAGCCAATAACGAGCCTGATGAAAAATCAAACACGAGTCGCATTATAAATACTTGAAATAAAAATAGAACGTTGATTAAAAATTAAACGACAAATAATAAATAAATGAAAAAATTATATTTTTCGTATTTCGTGGAAAAAAAAATTATTGACATTAAATTTATTTGCAGAGAGAAAAAATAATTATTTTCAAAAAAAACAAATATGCGATTTCAAATCTCTCAATATTAATTAACGTAAAAGAAAAATTACTTGAAAATTATTCTTAATTCTTTATTTTCACTTCCGGCGTCACAAACTGACCGATAATTCATTTTTTTTTTTAAACGCCAAACACAAAACTATTCTTCATCTCAAAGACATTTTAAGAAGAAGAAATAATTTTTTCCAACATTCTCCCATTCCATTCCTCGGTATGTTACATTATATACATCTTTTAGACACCTTGTAATTCTATTGTATATTATATACTATTCACATGCCTTACATTTTCGTAAAATTTCGTCAATTTTAATCATAAAAGTTTTATTATAAATAATTAATTTTCTCATATTTTGCATAAACCTTCGAAAAGAATTATAATTTCAATTTAAACAAAATATCATTATTTTTCAGTAACAAAAATAAATCAAAGTTTGTTTTTTTTTTTAATTTGAACGTTGGCTGTCGTAGTAAATTGTGACTGACACGTGTCTGCCATAGTCAAAATAATCTTTGTCCTCATCTTCATTCTATATATAAATATATAGATATATATATAGATATATATATATATATGTATATATTCACTTGCTCTTTCCCTTGCCGGATACGTGAATTTCCGTCATGTCGAGTCACCCAGAATCGATTTAATAATTCAATGGGGAAGAATCGAGACAGAATTTTGTGTCACAGTTTCTTTTTTGACTTGATAAACAGCCATCGATATAGTATTTATAGTTATTTGTCCCGTGCACGATTGACAAGCAGCGCCGCTTGTGGCCAATTTCGGAACTATTGACCGAATAACTTGCATTGGATTCGCATTGGATATTTGAAGATTGAAAAATTTCTCACAAATGGCAAATCCATGATGGAACGTTTTGAAAAAATTACTATTTGGCAATAATCATAGGCTGATTTTATATAATTCAATTCTAACGCTGTCAACTTTCTTTACATTTTACTTCCATGCACGGAGTTTCTTTTTTGACTTGATAAACAGCCATCGATATAGTATTTATAGTTATTTGTCCCGTGCACGATTGACAAGCAGCGCCGCTTGTGGCCAATTTCGGAACTATTGACCGAATAACTTGCATTGGACTCGCATTGGATATTTGAAGATTGAAAAATTTCTCACAAATGGCAAATCCATGATGGAACGTTTTGAAAAAATTACTATTTGGCAATAATCATACGCTGATTTTATATAATCTAATTCGAACGCTGTCAATTTTCCTTACATTTTATTTCCATGCACGCAGCAAATTCAATGTAGTACAAACTCGAGGGCGACATTTGACCTTTTTTTTTTTACGTCCTTTCTGTGGGACGGCGTTACTGCGAGAGTCCTTTTGCCCAAACTTTTCGTAAACAGATCACAGCATTGGTGATGAGATTCACCCGCGTATTTCGCGTGCCGTACAGACGTGCATATATATATATATATATATATATATATATATATATATATATTTTTTTTTTCATCGTCTCGCCTCATGTACTATGGACATTCGTGTTGGGATTTATGTGCGTGTGGAACGTTGTCCTTAGCAAAAAAAAACCTCTCAAGAGCTTTGCTATATTTAGTGATCTCTGTTTTATGATTCGATAAAAAGCTCTTGAGGATTTTTTCACGCGATCGTATACGCTGATTTTATATAATTTATTATATATAATTTAATTCAAACGCTGTCAATTTTATTTACATTTCACTTCCATGCACGGAGCAAACTCGAGGGTGACATTTGACCTTTTTCTTTTTATCCTTTCTGTGGGACGGCGTTACTGCGAGAGGTCTATGACCTTTTGCCCAAACGTTTCGTAAACTGATCACAGATGTGATGAGATTCGTTCGCGTATGTCGCGTGCCATAAAGACGTTATATATATATATATATATATATATATATATATATATATATATATATATATATATATACGTCGTTATGACACGCGTATGTATATATATACAAATATATATACATACTCACACACACAGATATATATATATCGTCTCGTCTCATGTACCTGCTATATGGACATTCGTGTTGGGATTTATGTGCGTGTGCGATACGGAAAACATTGTCCTTTACGAAAAAAAAGCTGTCAAGAGCTTTGCTATATTTATAGTGATATATCTCTGTTTTATGATACGATAAAAAGCTCTTGAGAATTTTTTCACGCGATCATCCAAACCCTCGTATTTTCCCTTCTTGCTGTTACCCCTTTTTTTTACACCCCTCTTTGCACCTGTTCTACTATTTTTATCCTTTGACACAAGAGATAGCTCGACATTGAAGAAATCAATTGGGGAAAAAAAATAGCAAATATTATTGGAATGTCGAAAATAATAATAACATTTGATACAAAGTTCATTCGAATAATGTGTATTATAAAATAGTAGAAAAATGCAATTATTTAAATATACATTGTATATTAGATTCATTCAAGTTCATGAAATATTTGATATTTTTTTTATTCATTTGTAAAATTGCTTTAGGAATTTAAACGTGGCTGTAAAAACGACAATTATGTTTATTTTATTGTAACTCAGCTAATATTTGTGTAAATTTGGTGACTATATATATGCGTAGTACAGTATATAATATTGTACATAGTATGGTATACAGTATAGTATGGATTATTATTATTATTATTATTATATGGTATGGAGTATTATTACAAAGATCCCTCAGGAACTACGCATTTAATCGGGATGAAAAGTATCCTATGTCCTTCTCTGGACTTCAAGTTACGTCTCTGCCAAATTTCATCAAAATCGGTTCGGTAGTTTAGCCGTGAAGACGTGACAAACAAACTCAGCACTTTCGGATTTATAATATTAGTATGTATGGATGTGCAAATGACGAATAAATCGTAATATATATATCGTGTATTATACCTCGTGTAGGTCGCTAAACTCTCCCAGAATCGTTTATAAGGAAATGTCACCACTCTTTGAACTATTTATGGGGCTTGAAATGCCAACAGTATTGACGACTTATTATAATTTCCGGCTAGGAAGGAAGTTTGTAGCCGTTATTATATTTGGTGCTCAGTTCATGCCTTTCCGGGACTTCCTTTTGTGCCTCTTCCTCCTTATTTTTCTCTCGACGACTCACAATAGCGACGTTGTGAAAAAAATGCTCAACTATACAATATATATATATATATAGCGCTGGTAACAAAAATCGTCAGGGGCATTCCGTCATTTGTATCTAAAAATGCGAAACATCTTAGAATAATTTGCCCGCGACCCCCTTTCACAAAGTGTTTTTAGAGGTCAAATTTTAATTTTAACAGGGAGCTGTTTTTTCTTTCGAATATATTATGCTCTCTGCTTTATCAATTTACTACTAGTCTGTTGATACAAATTATTATTATTATTATTTTATTATTCCATCGCAATATATATATATATATTTTTTTTCATCGTACTCAATAAATATTAATAAAATTATTCATCACTTATTCATCTGTAAAATTTTTTTTAATTTTTTTTTCAAACTTGTTCGTGTAATCTTAACAGCACCTGAATTTCCGATATCGTGCATCCGTGCTTAGCCCCAAAATTCATTGTTCAATTATATAATGATTTTTCGTGCTCCTACCAATTACGTCGAATTAATAACAGGCTTTGGCAACGGTATTATGTGTATATATATATATATATATATATGGCTGTGTGTATATATGTATATATATGTGTGTGTGTGTGTGCTTCACGTTAAACCGGGTCGTTTTGCGTTCAGAGCGAAAGGATGAGGGAGAAGAATAGGATATAGCAAGAGTGAAAGAGGAGGCGAAGGAGGCACCAGGAGGTGCCCGGTAGCAAGCCCATCGGAAATACCTGTTGTCGGCCCTCATGAATGAAGTCAGACACACGCAGGCAGGAACACACACATACATATACATATGCATACATACGTACATATATATATATATATATATATATATATATATATATATATATATATATATATATATATAGAACCCTGCGTAATACAGAACGTTTATTTACATACCTATGTACATAGATAATGTACTGTATGGGCCCCTTCAGGCTAAATCGTCAGGGCCATTAAATATATACAATTCTGATTTATAATAAATAGAAAAATAAAAAAGGGCACTAGCAAAAGAGATATATATATATATATATATATATATATATATATATCTCTTTTGCTAGTGCCCTTTTTTATTTTATTTTTAGAGAGAGAGAGAGAGAGAGAGAGAGAGAGAGTGGGGGCTGCATGTCGTGCCCAATGTACCTTCCTCTCTCTCTCCTATTATAGTCGCATCGCAACCCTCGCTATTTGGCCTGGAATGCCCCATAGATATGTACCTAGTACATAATATGTAAATATATACGTGTGCATATGGGCATTATTGAAGAGAGTATTTGTGTTCATCGAGTTTGCCAACGAGAGAGAGGGGGCGAGAAGGAAGGGAGGGGAAGGGCGGGGGGGGAAGGGGTAGAGAGATAGAGGGGGGGGGGGGGGCGGCATGTCGTGCTCAACGTGCCCTCCTCTCTCTCTCTCTCTCTCTCTCTCTCTCTCTCTCTCTCTCTCTCTCTCTCTCTCTCTCTCTCTCTCCTATTATAGCCGCATCCTTTCTTCTCCACTCAAACAATTTGCATACAGATATAGCACTACTAACCGCGAAGAAGCTCGAATCCTCGCGAGAGAGCTTCAAATTGTTTTCTACAGCTATAAGCGCTCGTCCATCATTTTTCGCCACCAAACACATCAGCGAGTCTCATCCCTCATTATACGTGCGATGTAATTCTTCAACTACTGACAATCCACGCAAATGTTATCGAGCCCCTACATTTCATTTCTCAATTATTACGTTTATTATCGTACATTGACCTTTCTCAATCGGACTATTTTTTTATTTTTTTTCGCAACAAGTTTTATTGATAGATCTTGAAAAAAAAAATACATATATATATATACAATAAATAATTATATTCCGTGCTGATAAATCGGGCAAATATGATAGCAAAGAAAAATGACGACATTCATACGAAAAATCCTTCGAAATAATTATTTGATTTTTGATTAATCTTTAATTACTAAAATTCAATCAAATATTTAATTATGATTTCGAATGTTTTTTTTTCGCAACAAATCTTATTGTTAAATCTTGAAAAAAAAAAATACATATATATACAATAAATAATTATATTCCGTGCTGATAAATCGGGCAAATATGATAGCAAAGAAAAATGACGACATTCATACGAAAAATCCTTCGAAATAATTATTTGATTTTTGATTAATCTTTAATTACTAAAATTCAATCAAATATTTAATTATGATTTCGAATGTTTTTTTTTCGCAACAAATCTTATTGTTAAATCTTGAAAAAAAAAAAATACATATATATACAATAAATAATTATATTCCGTGCTGATAAATCGGGCAAATATGATAGCAAAGAAAAATGACGACATTCATACCAAAAATCCTTCGAAATAATTATTTGATTTTTGATTAATCTTTAATTACTAAAATTCAATCAAATATTTAATTATAATTTCAAATATATATTTTTTTTAATTATCT
>OY769904.1:30427735-30566652 GCA_963669185.1 Dyspetes luteomarginatus
ACTGATGTGATGGTAATACCAATTAAAGGACATTATAAATTAATCAATAAAATTCATACGTGATCAGAGGGTGCTCTGATGCTTTTGTTCGAATAATTATTAAAATATTTTATTCGAACAATCATCAGAAAAGAAAAAAATCTTCAACTCTTATAATAAACAGTAAAATTCACTTTTCTTTATTATATAAATTCTTCTAACGCAGGAGCACAATATCTCATTCAAAATTACAGATCAAACATATCGAGTAGGGCGTAATATTAAAATTATGTTTTTTTTTTTTTTTTTTCTGTAATAATCTAACGCGAGTATGCATAAGCGCTGGAATTAAACTCAAATTTTAGTAATTGCAAGTTTTCTCGAGTCCTTTGCAAAAAGTTCGGTCTACTTTGCACGATCTTTTTTTTTTTTTTTTTTTTTTTTTTTTACTCAACCGATAAGTACGACGAAATCTAGAAAATCGTTTTTTCCTTTTAATACTGATAAATTTATACAGTCGATGAGTACATGATTTTTCGAGGCAACAGCTGGCACTTTGAGAATCTGAGAAATTAAAAATTTGTTTTCGTTACATCCAAAAATTGTCATTCGATAATTATTTTGGCTTTTTTGTTTTTCTTTTAATTTTCGTCAATATTATTTTTCAATCTCTAATATTTTGATGCAAAAAATATTCTACCAAAAAAATAAAACAAACGAAAATTCTCAATTGAAGGTGTGAAGAAATTATTAATAGATTTTTTTTTTTCAATAAAACTATTGAGAAAATAATTGACAAGTTTAAAAAAAAAAAATTGTCGAATCTTTTCATATTGTGTGGCAAAATTGCCATAATTTGAAAATAGTAAAAAAAAATCATATATATAGCAACAATTAGCAACATTGCCAATTCGTCGAAGATTTTTCGAGCATTTGAGCATATTGAGGACTGTCGTATCGGATGCTCTGCTCGCCTCATAAACATAAAAGCATGTTAAATTTTTAACGAGGCTATTTTTTAAATCGCCTCAATCTCTTTGACGAGCAATGCGAGAGACCATGAAATCGCCTCAACAGATCAAAATGACGCAAATATTTGGAAAGTTTTTTCTAATTTATGCAATTGCTCCAAAACCAGTGAGAGCCAGGACAAAGTTCGACATCCAGATTAGCCCTGGCAAGTGTATTTCTGAGTACTCTAACGCCCTCGCAATCCAATCCCCAATTAGCAACATTGCCAAACATAAAAACATAAAAGCATGTTAAATTTTTAACGAGGCTATTTTTAGAATCGCCTGAACAGATCGAAATGACGAAAATATTTGGAAAGTTTTTTCTAATTTATGCAATTGCTCCAAAACCAGTGAGAGCCAGGACAAAGTTCGACATCCAGATTGGCCCTGGCAAGTGTATTTCTGAGTACTCTAACGCCCTCGCAATCCAATCCCCAATTAGCAACATTGCCAATTCGTCGAAGATTTTTCGAGCATTTGAGCATATTGAGAACTGTCGTTTCCGATACTCTGCTCGCCTAACATTGTCCAATCTTGTACCATTTTCATATTGTGTGGCAGAATTGCCATAATTTGAAAATAGTAAAAAAAAATATATATATAGATATAGAGGGCATTGCGAGAGACCATAAAATCGCCTCAACAAATCGAAATGACGAAAATATTTGGAAAGTTTTTTCTAATTTATGCAATTGCTCCAAAACCAGTGAGAGCCAGGACAAAGTTCGACATCCAGATTGGCCCTGGCAAGTGTATTTCTGAGTACTCTAACGCCCTCGCAATCCAATCCCCAATTAGCAACATTGCCAATTCGTCGAAGATTTTTCGAGCATTTGAGCATATTGAGGACTGTCGTATCGGATACTCTGCTCGCCTCATAAACATAAAAGCATGTTAAATTTTTAACGAGGCTATTTTTAAAATCGCAACTATCTCTTTGACTGGCAAAGCTCGTAGTCTCTGGTGGTTCGAGAAGTTTTTCAAGATGTTGATCGGTGAGATCGTAGCACGTGTGTACATGCAACGACATGAGTTGAGGCGCAAGTGATAAAATTTTCATAATGGTAATAGAACTGACCGTACGTCCAATTTTAACTTTTCTCAGATGTCTCAATAATAATGGCGTTGTATTATTATTATTATTATCGAGCCAATCGACACTGCTGCCATCTATCGTGAGGGTCTCGAGATTCGGACAATTGGCAAATATCTCGCGCATATTGAAAAAAAAATTATCATGCTCGGTCGGTATTGTCACGCGAAGATTTAATTCACGAAGATTTTCACCATTCGTACGAAGATAATCGTAAAAGCCATCGAGCCATTTTTTATCAGCAGGAATTCCATGAACACTGAGCGATGTTACGGATGGGAATAGCCTGAGAGCTTCTGGTGGATGATGAGGCTCGGATATGTGAAGTTTCTCAACCATTGGACACGCCTCGGCGAGAAGTTCGAGTCTCCCAGTTGTCGTTCGACTGCTACGTGCCTGTGTAAGGCTGAAAGGTGTCTTGAGATCGATAACTCCACGATTCATGATCTCAACGACCCGACCCATGTGATTGTATTCGGCGAGTGATTCGAGATTTGGCACGTGTGCCAGCGCAAGAAGTACACCGGCACTTGTTACTCCTGTATTTGCAATATTCAGAACTCTCAGGCTCTCGCAAAGAAAATTTTTACTCTCTCGATATTCCAAAAAAATTCCATCCTCATGCTTACTCGAGCTCTTTTTATCCTGATGATTTTTAATCTTTAGTCTCGACAAGAGTGTTTTTATTCTCGACCAGCTCGTAGGATGAGCGATCCTTTCTGGTCTCTGCTGCGCCTCAAATGAACGTCCATGTGACAAAGCCACGAAATTATTTTTTCTCTCATGATTTTTCAGAATTTTGTCACGAAGCTCAACTCTCAACAGAAGCTGCTTCAGTCCTACGTCCGTTACTTGTCTCGAGCAAGCAACGTCGAGTATAACGAGCTTTGGGCAAGCTTTCCCAACAACCTCGAGGATCGAATCACTTGCGATATTTCGCAGTGTCAAACTCATGAGATTACGCGTATTTTCCAATGCGCTGCGCAAGAGCTTACAATCGAGACGCAAAAGAGCCGATCGCGAGAGTTCGAGAGACTCGAGACCAACGCCCTCTGTTGCCAAAAGTTTCAACAATGATGTCTGATGGCTGCATCCGTAATAACAGCAAAGATTCACCCTCAAACGTTTTATGTCATGACCGAGCAACAGAGCCAGAAGATAGAGCGGAGCTGGACCGGAAATTAGAGTTGAACCATCCCCTGCTGGACCGTACAACATTTTTGATGTTTCCTCAATTACCCTCGAACGAATTCTCGCTGGCAATGCATTTATGTAATATGGCCGAAGTTTCTGTTTTGCATATGAGAGAACCTGCGCTGCTGACGATTCTTGCGATTGTAATTGAAGCTTTCGGCATGTCCCGTCGAGCTGTCGACACACACGTCCCAAACTAAGTCCCTCGAGGGAATTAGGCTGACGGTGGCCAGGCATCTTTGGGTCTCTCGTTCATCAACTATCGATAAGAGAGAAAAAAAACAAATATATTTATTTCAAATTCATTATACATATATACACACACACACATCATCATCTCATGAAATTTCTACTTTTTCATAATTAGCATTTGAAAAATTGAGAATTTTGAAGTCAATTTTAGCATAGTTTAATTTTTTTGAATATTAATATTAAAAATCGTACACTTTATTATTATGATATATGATTAGGATTTATAGAGGGGAATTAAAACTGTCCAGGAGAGACTGGAACGAATTTATGAGGACGTCAGAATAGGCCACAATAGAGTGATTTAGTTCTTATTAGATAGTCACATGAGATCATTGCGAAAGAATCGAACGTGAAGAAAACGTTACGAGCTAGAGGACATTCAATTATTATTCGAAAACTATCCAGAACATACAATTAACCAAGTGTCGATGACCTTCCGGGTCGCTAACTTATTAATGTAGTTCAAAGGTTGCCTGGGATGGAAATCAACCCCGGTCATACGTTCTAAGGTTAAGGATTTTTTGTTCAATGGTATTGATCAATCGCTTGGCTTTTGTCGTAACTTGGACGTGGAATATTTAATTTTATCAATGAAAACTTTTCATAAATTATGACTAATTGTGGAAATTGAGGATTTTATTTTTATTTATTCGTTTGATAAAAGCTGTTGGTAATGTCGTATTAGAGGGCACGGTAAAGCGGTTGGAGAGAGAATGAATAGAAAAATGTCGTCAGGATGGTTAGGCAATTCTCGCGTGATTTTATTCAAGGGACGATACCGAGTAAATACGCGCACGGTTTTTTAACATCTCGACGCTAATTGTCCGAGACTTTAGCTCGACAAAGAGTCTTTGGGGTGAACAACTTTGCAACTCGTAATTTTTTTTTTACATAGACTCTGACGTAACAGCCTCATTGCTCAGTCAATAAGGATGTTTTTTAAATTTGTATTAAATTTAAATTTTTATTAAATTTAAATTTTTATTAAATTTAAATTTTTATTAAATTTAAATTTGTATTAAATTTAAATTTTTATTAAATTTAAATTTTTATTAAATTTAAATTTTCATTAAATTTAAATTTTTATTAAATTTAAATTTTTATTAAATTTAAAGTTTTATTAAATTTTTATTTTAATTAAATTTTTAATTTTTATTAAATTAAATTTTTTATTTTAATTTTGATAAAATTAAATTTTGAAATTTCGGTTGAACAGAATTAATGAATTAATTTTGCACTCGCGATCGTGAAAAGTGTCACATCAGTTCTATTATATTTTCTATAGCCAATTAAATAATAATTACAATCGACATACTATCTCGTCAGCGAGAAAAACAACCAAGTCTGACTATTTTTTCTTCTTTTTCTACTTTTTCTACTTTTTCTACTTTTTTTTTTGCGAAATTATTTCGAGCTGCCTTGACATTTAAGCAAAATTGACAAAGACAGATCGCAGCTCGAGCGCTGCGTCTCCTCTAATTTATACGATTGCCCCGGCTCGCGTCTTCGCTTATTTCTCTCGATGTATTTTATCTCGGATTAGATCGCTCGTTATTTTTTTCCTTCCTTTGGCGGAATCGTCATTACATCGTTGCAAAAAAAAAGAAAAAAATGGTGAAAGGAAGAGAGAAAAAAAAACTCGTAATGTTGGCAATTCAGAAACGATAAGTCATTAATGATAAAATAATAATATTTGTTACAGGAAATATTTCTCTCCTCCCCCTCCCCCCCCACCGCCTCATTTCGTTCCGAGATTTTTCATATTTTTTTATTCGAATTCGCCAACAATGCACGAGGAAATAACTTTTTGTTATTCTCCATTTTCCGAGAACATCCGCGATAATTGTTTTTTTTTTGTTATCGACCGTCTCGCCTGAAATTGAAAGTCAAATGAGAGACAAAAAAAAATTTCCCACCAACTAGCGAGTTTTTAATTTTTTTTTTTTTTTCATCGTCTCCTCTGTGCGTGACTCACGTTGCATTTGGAAAATCACGATGATTTTAAAATACGATTGTCAGTTCGCTATAAAAATTTCTTTTTTTTTTTTATATTTACTTGAGATATTTGAGTTTCAAAAAAATTAAAAATGTTATCAATAACTTTTCCGTATACTGTGCATTAGAAATTTGAATAATTTTGATAAAGCAAAAAAAAAAAAAAAACCACGTGGTTTGTCAGAGTAAAAGAAAAATTTTCAATACTGAATAATTTCATATAATTACAAAGTAGTTAAATTTTGATCGTTAAAAAAACTAAAGGAGGAGGAAAAAAATGAGAACAGCAAGTAGTTGTTACAGTATATAAAAATGAAAAATATGCAATGTGAGCAAGCAGGAGAGAGTCTCGTATGGCGCAGAGCCGGCCCAACCGGTGACTCTCGTACTGCGACACGTGCCACTTGCCGCTTACGCGCTCGATGCACCTGCCTCGCGAAAGAGAGAGGGAGAGAGAGAGAGAGAGAGAGAGAGAGAGAGAGAGAGAGAGAGAGAGAGAGAGAGAGAGAGAGAGAGCGAGCGAGCGAGCGACAGAAAGAGAGAGAGAGCGAGATCGAGAGAAAGAGAGAGAGAGCGAGATCGAGAGAAAGAGATAGAGAAAGAGAGAAAGAGAAAGAGAGAGAGAGAAAGAGAGAGAGGGATAGAGAAAGAGAACGAGAGAGAGAGCGAGAGAGAGAGAGAGCGAGAGAGATAGAGAAAGAGAGAGAGAGATAGAGAAAGAGCGAGAGAGAGAGAGAGAGAGAGAGAGAAAGAGAGAGAGAGAGAGAAAGAGAAAAAGAGATTTCCCTCGTATTACAAACGCGCACTACAAGGCGCGACACGCACTTGGCAAAGTCCAACGCATATGAATTTTGCAATAAATCATGTATGAAAATAATCCATCGTAAGATAAAACCAAAAAAAAAAACAAAAACATTCACGTATAATATATATCATGCATTACAAATTATATATCATGCATCAAATGTGCCATATTAAATTTTGCAAACGATAAATAAAAAAAATTAAAATAAAAATTATCCTGGCAATCGGCCAACGATCTGCTAATCTCGACTTTCGCGAATATCTCTCGCCGGATGCGCTTCTCATTGGCGCATCGGCCTCGAAAATTACACACACACACGCGCGCGCGAGTTTATTATAAATATATAAAAAGTGACCGCGAGATTTATTCGGTGACTCGCGTATCTCAAAATGATCGGCGTGAATAATAATAATAATAATAATTAGCGACTGGTTATCGCGCACATGCACACAAAACACGCGCATTGCTTTGTGATTTTGAAAAAATGCCCGAGAAAATAATGACTTTGTTTTTTTTTTCCATTTTTATTTTTTCAGTTTTTTTTTTCATTCACCATTTTTATTTTTCTTATCTTTGCACTTGCTCGTTTCTTTTGTTTGTTTTGAGATTAAATCGTGATTGTAATAATTGCGTGTCGACACTTGGAAAAAACAAATTGGTTTTTGTGTTTATCTCATATGAACGCGGATATCGCGGTGAATAATTTCTATTTTCTTTATAATTCATTTTTTTTTTTTTTAATTCACAAATATCGTTCAATTTTTGTTTATATTTCATTTTTATGACGATTGCGTTTCGTTAAATGAAGGAAATATTGTTGAACAAATATTATAATAATTTATAACCGAGGGAGAATTTTTAAGAGTGATTTTTCTTTCGTTTTGTTTCTACCTTAAAACAGGCAAGTCCCCTACGGGTTGTCTCCTGAGCGGCTGCTCGTGCTAGACTGATGTCGCGAGAGTGTTGCGAGTCTCGTTGCTGTTGTCGCTTCGCGCGCGCGCGCGCGCACAACCAATCGGCGTCTCCCATTTCTTCTTTCGAGCGGACTCGCGACCTCGCCGTGTCTTCGTCGTCGTCGTCGTTGTTGTGTAGTTTGCACATTCAGCTTACTTACTTACTTAACATACTTTGCTCGCGTTGCCCATCACATACCAAGATGAGCTCTCGAGGAGGAAAGCACGCGTTCTCTCTTCCCGGACAATTCTCTGTATATCTCGATCTTTTCACATCTTTATTGAGCGCGCTTTTTTTTTTTTTTTTTTTTTTTTCTCAAGCCGTTCGGAGTCTCTTATTGAGCTCTTTTCTCGGCCAACACACACGACGATCGCTTGGCCTCTCGCAAGATTTTAAAATACTGTGTTATTATTTATTCACTCGAGTCCTCGTTCTTTCGTGTTGTTTTTTTTTTTTTCATCCAGTTCATCATCTTACTCGTCTCCTACTGTTGGCCCACAAACTCATATATATACTAGTTTTTTTCCTTTATTTACTTTTTAATATTTATTTACTTTAGTACTTAGACTGTACGTTTAGTACGTAGACTTTAGTTTTTTTCCTTTATTTACTTTTTAATATTTATTTACTTTAGTACTTAGACTATACGTCCAGTACGTAGATTTTAGTTTTTTTTCTTCATTTATTTTTTCATCCATTTTTTACCTTCATGTTCTTCCTCTTCTTTAGTTACTTCCTCGCCCTCTTTTTGCTTAGCTTCTTCCTCAGCAAACAGTAGTCGAGCAGTTCAAAAATAATAAATTCCGAAGATTGTATTCTATATATATATATATATATATATCTATATATATATATATATATATATATATATATATAAATAATACAAACTTCGGAATTTATTATTTTTGAACTGCTCGACTATAGATATATATATACGTAATTTTTCACGATACTTTACCACAATCGTTATATAAATGAGCAGGACCAAGATTTCTGTTTCTTTTTTTTCATGCACGCATCGTTTACTTGTATCATATACACACTACGTGCTTCGCAATACAATTTACGAAAAAAAAAGACGTACGTGTTGAATCTATTTCAATAAACAGGAATTCCCCTCTCGCGAAGATCGCATTATAATTCAGCAAATAGATAGATAAATCAAGCTTGATATTAGTCAACCAAATTGCAACATAGAAAAATGAGCCTTTTATTATTTATTAATTATTATCATTATTAAATTTAATAAAATATAATTTAACAAAAATACATTTTAGTCCAATAACCCATGATAGAATGAGAATAAAAATGAATCATAATATTTATGGTCGTTAAAAAAAATATATATATCCTCGTATCTTTTACATTAATAATCATTTAATCATTATTCCATATTAATCTACATTTGTTTGTCACAGCATTTAATGATCCATCATTAAATTACAAAATAACGTCGTAAAAAAGTCGAGAGTGTCCTCGTTATAAAAGCGCAAAATGTTTACAACGTTTCACGCGCTTTAACGATCGTGTCTGTTTATTGTATATCGAGAATGAGAGTTTGTTGCTGTTGGTGCAGCAGCAGCAGCAGCAGCAGCCAAGATATCCCAGGCTGGAATGTGGGTCAAACAAGATTGACGAGAACCCTGGAATGAGAGAGAGAGAGAGAGAGAGAGAGAAACGTCGATTTCGACGCATAGACTTTTCTCGCCTGTGCATCAGGAAGCCCCTGAAACTTTGACTTCCTCGTGCAATTTTCTAACTGGCACTCGTTATCCATTGAAAAAAAAACCTCGCTCGTTCGACAGTCGAAGAACAATCATGCGAAGCTTTGTTAGCTTCAATAATACGTTGAAAAGAGATCGTCTTAAGGTCTCGTGCGAGGGATCGAATTATACGCATAACGAAGAGGTCGCTCGAAATTGTTTATATTTTTCATTTTTTATGACAAATTACGGTTTATTAATTTTTATAAACTTATCGATCATACAAAATGGAAAAAAAAAATACATTTTTTCGTTTTTTCAAACTATTCATAATTGTTGAAAAAATATTTTCAATGATTTGTCAATCGAACATGTTGGCCATCATTGAATATAAAATCGTATTCGTCTTGTATACAACGCTCGGAACCGGAAGGAATCATCATCGTATATATATATATATATATATAGAGAGAGAGAGAGAGAGAGAGAGAAGCATCAAGGATTTGTCGATTGTCATTCAGGGTAATACCCCCATGACTGTCGTTTGATATTCGAGATTGAGCACGAGATATATGTATAAATTTATACATCCATGTATGGGACATTTTAGTGTTCGTAATTTTTGATCGACTATGAAACGGAAATTATATTATTAATAATTTTTTTATTTATTTATTCTTATCCTTTTTATCGCGAAACAATGAAATATTTGTATGTAATTATATGTATAATGAATTTATTTATTTAAATTTATGATACATTTATTATATATGACAGACGTCATCGCGTCTCTAGAAAAATCGGCGCGCGCGCGTTCATATTTAACGATGTATTATCCTTGATGAGCCATGTAACATGTGGCTCACGTATCTCTCGTTGATTCTCCATCCTCTCTTACGCACATAAAGACACATCAAGTGTTTGCTCGACGGCAAAGATTCGATCAAGCATCAAAACGAGACTTATTGTTTTTACTAATATAAAAGGCACCTGTACTCGGACGGGCCCAGTAATTGGCCACTTCTTTGTATTCCGTAATGTATAGATATAATTTAATACGTTCTGTCCGACTACTGGTAGTGATTTTAAGGTGTCTGACTACTGGTACTGATTTTAAGGTGTCCGACTACTGGTACTGATTTTAAGGTGCCCGACTGCTGGTACTGATTTTAAGGTGTCCGACTACTCGCACTGATTTTAAGGTGCCCGACTACTGGTACTGATTTTAAGGTGTCAGGCTACTGTTACTGATTTTAAGGGGTTCGACTACTGGTACTGATTTTAAGGTGTCTGACTACTGGTACTGATTTTAAGGTGTCCAACTACTGGCACTGATTTTAAGGTGTCCGGCTACTGGTACTGATTTTAAGGTGTCCGACTGCTGGCACTGATTTTAAGGTGTCCGGCTACTGGTACTGATTTTAAGGTGTCCGACTACTGGTACTGATTTTAAGTTGTCCGACTACTGGTACTGATTTTAAGGTGTCTGACTACTGGTACTGATTTTAAGGTGTCTGACTACTGGTACTGATTTTAAGGTGTCCGACTGCTGGCACTGATTTTAAGGTGTCCAACTACTGGTACTGATTTTAAGGTGTCCGACTACTGGCACTGATATTAAGGTGTCAGGCTACTAATACTGATTTTAAGGTGTCCGACTACTGGTACTGATTTTAAGGTGTCTGACTACTGGTACTCATTTTAAGGTGTCCGACTACTCGCACTGATTTTAAGGTGCCCGACTACTGGTACTGATTTTAAGGTGTCCGACTACTCGCACTGATTTTAAGGTGCCCGACTACTGGTACTGATTTTAAGGTGTCCGACTACTCGCACTGATTTTAAGGTATCCGACTATTCATACTGATTTTAAGGTGTCCGACTATTCATACTGATTTTAAGGTGTCCGACTACTGGCACTGATTTTAAGGTGCCCGACTACTGGTACTGATTTTAAGGTGTCCGACTGCTGGCACTGATTTTAAGGTGTCCGACTACTGGCACTGATTTTAAGGTGCCCGACTACTGGTACTGATTTTAAGGTGTCCGACTGCTGGCACTGATTTTAAGGTGTCCGACTACTGGCACTGATTTTAAGGTGCCCGACTACTGGTACTGATTTTAAGGTGTCCGGCTACTGGTACTGATTTTAAGGTGTCCGACTACTGGTACTGATTTTAAGGTGTTTGACTACTGGTACTAAGTTTAAGGTGCCCGACTACTGGTACTGATTTTAAGGTGTCCGATTACTGGCATTGATTTTAAGTTGTCCGACTACTGGTACTGATTTTAAGTTGTCCGACTACTGGTACTGATTTTAAGGTGTCTGACTACTGGTACTGATTTTAAGGTATCTGACTACTGGTACTGATTTTAAGGTGTCCGACTGCTGGCACTGATTTTAAGGTGTTTGACTACTGGTACTTATTTTAAGGTGTCTGACTACTGGTACTTATTTTAAGATGTCCGACTACTGGCACTGATTTTAAGGTGTCCGACTACTGGTACTGATTTTAAGGTGTCCGGCTACTGGTACTGATTTTAAGGTGTCCGACTACTGGTACTGATTTTAAGATGTCCGGCTACTGGTACTAATATAAGGTGTCCGACTACTGGTACTGATTTTAAGGTGTTTCACTACTGGTACTGATTTTAAGGTGTCCAACTACTGGCACTGATTTTAAGGTGTCAGGCTACTGAAACTGATTTTAAGGTGTCCGACTACTGGTACTGATTTTAAGGTGTCTGACTACTGTTACTGATTTGAAGGTGTCCGACTATTCATACTGATTTTAAGGGGTTCGACTACTGGTACTGATTTTAAGGTGTCTGACTACTGGTACTGATTTTAAGGTGTCCGACTACTGGCACTGATTTTAAGGTGTCTGACTACTGTTACTGATCTTAAGGTGTCCGACTACTGGCACTGATTTTAAGGTGTCCGACTACTGTTACTGATTTTAAGGGGTTCGACAACTGGCACTGATTTTAAAGTGTCCGACTATTCATACTGATTTTAAGGGGCTCGACTACTGGCACTGATTTTAAGGTGTCCGACTACTGGTATAAAAATATATATATATATAACCAAAAGAAATATATATATATATATATATATATTTTTTTTTGTTTTATCTCAACACCATTAAACCTCAGTGTGATTGGAACGCCACGGTCAATTATAAAGCGCGTCATTCGTTCAACCGGAAACATTAATAATACAGCTGAACAACGATGATAAATTTATGATGCTCGAGCCTTTCTGGATTTTACTTATCCGTAATATCATATGATATGCGATACTAGCCAACTAATACATGTTCACGGATATCTTTTTTGTAATTTCCGCATTTTCTAACATATTACTCTTGTCACCGGCCGATGGGTTTTTTTTACTGTCTTGTACGACCATTAATAATTTCATGATCGTTGAAAAAATACACAAAATTGTAAACTTTTAATATTTTTTTTCATCACTCAAATATAAAAATTTTCAATTTCCGCATCGTATAAGGTTATCCACGGGTCGTTGAGACATATATATATATGTCCATATATGTGTATATATATATATATGTATGTATATGTATGTATATATATATATATATATCTCAACGATCCGTGGATCAAATACAGAAAAATACAAGTATATTATATAGATATATATATATATATATGGCATCGAGGGACGACCCTCGACAGCCTCAAACGTCCGTGATTTGAAAAGCCAACAAATCTCAAAGTGTCTTGCCGTCGATTTTCCATTTTTTTTGTTATTTGTTTTATTTTTATTTTTTTTAACGTTTACTACGACCATGTGACACATGGCCGCAAAATCATTATTGCAAAACCCTCCAAGCATCCGCATTATAAAGTATCACCGTTTTCTGCATCGCTTGACTCTCGACAGGAACTACTTTTATTGTTAGTTGAATATTTTCATTCGTACACTCTGGGCTACGATTTTATCGTCACGAATAATGATATTAAAAAAATTAAAAAAAAAAATGAAATAATTTTACAACATTTAAATATAAAATGATTTTTTTTATTTTTTTTTTAAATAATTATTAATTTTTCAATATTAAATTTTTTTTTTTTTAAATGAAACAATTTTACAACATTTAAATATAAAATGATTTTTTTTATTTTTTTTTAAATAATTATTAATTTTTCAATATTAAAAAAATTAAAAAAAAAATTAAACAATTTTACAACATTTAAATATAAAATTGTTATTATTATTATTATTTTTAATAATTATTAATAATTATTGTTGAGACATATATATACATATATATGCGTAGTAACGAATCCTTTGCAATATTTAATATTCCCATGGATTTTTTATTTCACGAATAATGATATTAAAAAAATTAAAAAAAAAAATTAAACAATTTTACAACATTTAAATATAAAATTATTATTTTTTTTAATAATTATTAATAATTATTTTTGGTAAAAAAATTATCATGAATAATTTATCAAAGTATTTGCCAAAATTTATAAATTACGCAAATTGCCAAAAAAATTAGAATATGACGAAAAATCTATGAAACTTTTGCATAGTTCACAATCGTCAATGCTTGAGAATTAAAATAAGTGGTTCACGGTCAAATTGACGCTCGTCAAGCGAGACGAAGAAAAAGGGAGAGAGAGAGAGAGAGAGAGAGAGAGAGAGAGAGAGAGAGAGAGAGAGAGAGAGAGAGAGAGAGAGAGAGAGAGAGAGAGAGAGACCCAAAGAGGCTAGTTCGAGGCTGGACACTTGACTACTTTTCTTTCGATCGACACAGCATAATTGAGTTGAAAGCTAATTAGTCACGCCATACAGAATTCATTATCTTATTGTTCCGGCTATAATTACGTTTTTTTTTTTTTTTTTTTTTCTCATTGAAATGAAAATTAATTGTATTTAAATCGAACTTTGTTTGCTGGAAAATTTAATCACAAATGCTGACGACGAATATTGAATTTTGTTTTTTTTTTTAAATGCATTTTGATGAAAATTAATTTTTATTTTTTATTACTATGCATCGTATAATTTTTCATTATTAATTATGGCATTATGGCTGTTGAAGTTTGAAAAAATTTTATCAAATATTTCGTTCATTCAGAGATCCATATTTTTCATTCTTTGCTGCAGAATAATTTTTATATATATGTGTATATATATATATATATTGGTCAATTGAATAATTGACTCGATAACATATATATATATATATATATTGATCAATTATTCAAAAATGGATGAATGTTTGAGAAAACGTAATTCTCAATAAAGAAAAACACATTGACAATTATCGAATGACGTGGCTCTCTTGATATTGAAATTGATCTCAATTGAGAAAATCTACGCGTCTCGCTATTCCATCAAGCGCGCGCCTTAACGGGCCATTCCCGGATAAATTAATCGACCATATATATATATATATATATATATATATATATATATGGTCGATTAATATATCTATTGGTATTACTATACATCTATATATATATCTATTGATATTACATATATATATATATAGAGTAATACCAATAGATAAATATGTAATAGAAGTGTAAGAGAGAACTGAGGGAGCTATAAAAGGCTTGCCATGTCGTACATTGAAAAAAGAAAAAGAAAAAACGAAACGATAATCAAATTGTTTTGCTTGCCTCATGATAGAATTAAATCCAATTTTCAACGACTATTTGCATTGGTTCATTTCAAACTGACAATTATGCTCGATTTTTTTCGTTTAAAAAAAAACATCTGGTACTCGCAAAATGTGAATAATTCATTTTTTTTTAAATAAATAATTTAAATTTTAAAAGTGACTCAAGGTCATTTTGAAAATAATATGCAAATTTGGGAGAAAAAAAAAATTATCTCGAAGAATATATCCGATGGATTAATCCAGGAAGAATAGTTGCGGTCGTGTCTGGTAGTCCGGACGAGGATCTCGCCAAGATTAACAGTCAGAAAACGTACCAAAGAGACACCGGTAGTCAAGTTTATATACGGTGTTATTGCGTATGTGGTCGAAAAGCTAAAACCGCAAGGACACATGACCAAGAGACACGAGATGGCCCATCAGCCATTTTTTATTTACAATTTATGAGTTTATGAGTTTACAATACGAGATATTTTGTATTTCCCAGTCGAGAATGCCAAAAGAGTTTAAATTTCTGAGAAATCCTACGAGGATTTACCGAAATTGCCGCAGTCGTCGAAAAGCCAAAACCGCAAGGTCACATGACCGCAAGAGGCACGAGATGCCCCATCAGCCATTTTTTATTTACAATTTATGAATTTATACAACACGAGATATTTTTTATTTCCGAGTCGAGAATGCCAAAAGAGTTTAAATTTCTGAGAAATCCTACGAGGATTTACCGAAATTGCCGCAGTCGTCGAAAAGCCAAAACCGCAAGGTCACATGACCAAAAGTATCAAAATTAAATGATATTATTTTTCTTCCATTTTATTTAATTCGATAGATAATAATAATTATTAAACAATTTGTAAAAAAAAAAAAAAAAAATGATTGTGTTTGTTTGTTTTTGCAAATAGGTCAGTGCCAAAGCGACCGACTTTAATCTTCTCTGGATGGGCAATCATCCGAAACCCGATGTACTCAGTAGTCTCGCACCTTTTCACAAAGTCAATCATTTTCCAAGGTAAATTTTAACAGACGCAAAAGTTAATTTTTTCAACTAATAAATCAATTTTTTTTTTTTTATCTTCACATTTCAATTTTTTTATGTTTTTTTTAATTTTATTTATTTATTTATTTTTATTTTTTTTCAAAGGTCGTACGAGATAACACGCAAGGATCGTCTGTACAAAAATATCGAGGGTATGCAGAGAAGCAAAGGATTGCGAAATTTTGATTTCATACCACAAACATTTTTACTACCAAGTGAATCGCGGGAACTGTTGACCGCCCATTTTAGATATCGGGGACCGTGGATTGTCAAGCCAAAAGCGAGCTCTCGTGGACGAGGAATTTACATCGTCAATAGTGTGAGTCCAAAATCAAAAGTTTCTTCATCAATATTAATTTTTAATTATTTTTCTCTTGTGCAAAAATTGAGAGGACTAAAAAATTCAATTGTTTTTTTTCTTCATTTAATTGAATTCTCGATTGATTTTTTTTTAAATTCAACAGCCGGAGAAAATTTTTAACGAAGAATCGGTGATCGTGGCACAATATATAAACAATCCATTATTGGTCGATGGTCACAAGTGCGATTTGCGTCTCTACGTTGCCGTTACCAATTACGATCCATTGCTGATTTATCTCTACGAGGAAGGATTAGTCAGATTTGCGACTGTCAAATACGAGGGTGGAAGTCAATATATTTGGAATCCTTGTATGCATCTCTGTAATTACAGTATCAACAAATTTCACGTCGATTATGTCAAGTTAGTGAAATGATTATTGAAAATCATTAAATTGAAGATTTATCATATATTTTTGTCAAATTAAATTGAACGAAATTAAAAAAAAAAACAAAAAACACACATACAGAAGTGACGATCCGGATGCTGAGGATGTTGGACACAAATGGACCCTGTCAGCTCTTTTGAGACACTTGCGTGGAATTGGCCAGGACACCGAATTACTCATGCAACGAATCGAGGATATTATAATAAAATCGATTCTCGCCACTGCTTCTGGGATTGTCAGCGGTGTCAAACAATTTGTCAAACATCCAGACACTTGTTTTGGTTAGTTCTCGTCTGGGTGCACAAAAAATAATAATAATAATGAAAAAAAACGAAACATTTTTATTTTATTTATTTATTTTTTATTGCAGAATTATTCGGTTTCGATATCCTCATTGACGACACCCTCAAACCGTGGCTCCTCGAGGTCAATTTAACGCCCTCGTTGGGCTGCGATTCGCCTCTCGATGTTCGGCTCAAATCCGCCCTGATGTCCGATTTGTTGACTCTCGTCGGTATTACCGCGGTCGATCCGATAATACGTCCCCAAAATATACAATACAGACGAGTACATTCGGCCGAGACACTCGCCCACAAGAGACGGACCACGACAAAGAGCAAAATACATCCAACAGGACTGACATCCGAGCAGCAGAGAATTGTCGGTTCGGCAAAGGCACAATTTGAGCGAAGAGGAGGATTTGTTCGAATATTTCCAAGTCCAAAATCTTGGGAGATGTACTCGCAATATTTGGGTAATTTTTTCAATTATTTTATTCAAAGAAAAAAAAGAAGAAAGAAAAATAAACTTCATTATCTTCGTTTTTTTTTATTATTTTTTATTTTTTATTTTATTTTTTCAATTAGAATTATTTAATTTTTCTCTTTTATGTTGTAAACGAAATTATTCATTTCAAGATCCAACGAGCGGTATTCCTCTGGTGACGGATCCTCTCGGGCCCGGAAGAATTCCCCAACAGGTCAACACTAATAATAATTTGATGCTGCACGAGCAATTATTCCCAGCTGCTAGTCGTAATCCTGGCTTTTCATTGCCGGAAGTCAAGCTCGACAAATTGTCAAGGTCAGCAATCACGGAAATGCCAAATTTCTTTTTTTTTAATTGGCAAAAAAAATATTTTCATATTATTTCGTTAAAAAGATACGAGAGATACGAGAGAGCTCTGGTCAAGGGTCACAAGCAGAGCTTGGATCGTGGCGACAGCAAAGAAAATATGGATGTTGATACGCACAAATACAAGGCTCAAGTGATGCAGATGATGCAAGATGGAAATAAGCTCAGGTATACTATACTCCCCCCCACCTCTCTCTCTCTCGCTCTCTCGCTCTCACGCACTCTGTCGATCCACGTTTGCACCCACGTAGCACAAATGATTAACACAATCGTGACTTGCCACGGCAGACAAAAAACTACTCGCCTTGACATTGAGTGTAAATGTATAGTTCGAGTATATATAAAAAAAAAATGTATATATAAAAAAAAAGAATCACGTTTTCAGTCCTGGCGAGGCGAGAAAGGCCTTTGGTCTGTACTTGGGTTGCATACTGCGAAAAATATCACAGCCAAGTACCGATTGGGCTTGCTGCGATCTCGTTATGAAGTTTCTACAACAATCCTCGAACAATTTGCGTACACCGTTCTCGTTTACCGTGAGTTATATCAGAGATTTAACAATTTTTTTAAAACAATTTTTGCGATCGCGCCAATGAAAAATTACTCACGCGCACATATCGCTTCGTAATGTTTTTTTTTTTTTTTTTTTCTCTACATCGAGTTTTTATTGTCTTCTCTCGTTCTGTTCCAGTTGCCAAGCAGTAAACTCAGCGACAAAGATCGAGCCGCAATAACGGCAAAACAATTGTCAGATTTTTTGCATCTTTACAATCGTGAGACCGAACTTTACGCGGATAGCGTCGATCGACCACGAACTGTGCCCAATCAGCTCTTTCAAAAATTTCTCATATCCGCCAGGTGAGTTTCTTTTTATTCAATTTTTTTTTTTTTTCCCTCCTATTCTATTTTCAAATTTGTGAATTGAAAAAATTTCGAAATAGAATATTTATTAATACTTCAGGCAAATTATCAGTCCCTTTTATAATTGTCGATGAAAATTTTCTCCAAAATTAATGGTCGATGAAATTTTATTGGAATTTTCTCAAATATTTTGGACAAACTTGGAATTATTGAGATTGAAAATAATAATAATAAAAAAAATAGAATATTTCGACTAATGGTGGAATTTCCATTTCAGCGAGGAGGATCTCGATGCAATATTAATTCTTCAGACTCGCTTGTACAATTGCACACACACATTTTTGGGCAGAAGCAGCTTCGCTGGTAATTTGCGAGGCAATAATCTTCTCGACTCGTTACCACAAATAACATCAAGAGTTCACTCAAACGCTGCACTCACCGAGCCGTGCAAATGTTTTCAATCGAATTCCAACAGAATTGGCAAAACATCGACGACGCACACGTGAGATACGCCAAATGACGGCACGACCGTATAGCGCGGTTCGTATATAAAATTATCGTGGTGCAAAAAGCCGAAATTGCATTAGAAAAAAAAGTTATTACGTTATTTATCATCGAACTATCCGTATACGAGATTGCCAACCGTCCAGTAAACAGAAAAAAAAATCAAGAAACAAAAAAATAAATAAATTACACATAAATATACCTCAAAACGCGAGCTTCAATTTTCGGGGTATGGCAAATTTCATTTTGCTTTTTAAAATGAGAGGAGAAATCGCGCATTTCGAGTTATTTATTGATTATCGGCCTAAGGAAAAGTCCGATTCGATAGCAAATTTCGATCTCATTGTCGTATCAAAATGGTTCTATTTACTAATTCAAACTTACGAGGCCTATTTAAAAGCAAAAAAAACGTCTAGGATGTTTTTAAGATTTTCTCGTTGCATTTCAATCGAACGCACTCAATGGATGCGCACGAATTCCATAATTCCACATTTTTCTTTTTTTTTTTAGTTTAATTTATTATCCGCTATTCGCAATCAACAATCTCGCCAATATTATTGCAATGCTGAAAAAGTTGATCCTTTTTTTTTTCTCTCGTCACTCGGCTGTCATGGCAATTTTTTTTTTTTTTTTTCGTTCCGTCCGAGAATTACCAATTGTAGATATGATTTTACTCCCGCATGTGCCTATGCGTGTCTGTTATAATTTCCGTAGAGGGAACGTTCCTATTTACGATTAATTTCTTCCAAGCGAGTCTCGTCGATTCTACACAAATAACGATATCGAATCCTGCGAGATTCATTACAGATTCTCTAATCTCCTTTCGCTGTTCTCTAGTCGTGTATATATATAAATATACACATATATATATATATACGTATATATATATATATATATATATATATATATATATATATATATATATATATATATATATATATATATGTATATATATATGTATATGTATGTATGTATACGTGGTAGCACACAAGTAGCGAGAATTTAATTCAGCCGTTCGTTTTCGGTGTTCGATGCAACCACGATAAATCTTGTATGCAATTTATCCAGATGGGTCTAAAAGTAAAATAATACAAAGTACAATTGACGACCTACTGGCACAAATGAGTGACCCGTTGACGAGGTTAACTTTTTTTTCCGTCACAAAACACAAGTGAACTTACATAGAGTAGCGTAATTTTTAAATAGTTGCTAAATAATTGATAAAAAAAAAGAAGAATCGATTGTAGATTCACAGTATGGAAATGTTCACAAAGAGTTTATGAGCTTGAAAAAGATTTTTATCTGTAGATGGCAATAATTGATCGCGTGTAATCGAGACAAGCTGTTGGAAAATTTTTCAAACATTTCTCCTTGTGGTTTTGGGCAGGTACCGAAACCGAGAAATTAATGAAAAATCGTTGGAAATAATTTATCGAACAATAGTGAGTAATAAAAAAATTTAAAAAAAACGTAAATATTCATTATGATATAATAGTCCAAATATTTTCATTTTCTTTCAACGAGAAATTATCTTCAGCGATTTTTTTGGATTTTTTTTTTCATTCTCATTAAAATTCAAATATCCAGCCGAATCCATTCCGTCTGAAATTGCAAATTCCATGTCGCTGCTTCTTGTATTTGCGCTAATGCTTCGAAGTCGACGTTGTAAAGGCCGGGTAGGAAAAAAAAAAAAAGTTTACAACCTTCAAATCTCCCGTGGAATAGAAAAGAATTTTTAGGATTCTTATCATCTTGATTGATATCCATGTGCTCTGTGATACGAGTAGCAGTTTTTTTTTCTGTCCTTAATCGATCTCAGAAACGATTAATCAATCAATATAAATTAATTAATTAATAGCGCAGAATTAATTAATAGAGAAATGAGAATAAAAAAATGATACGGAAAAAAACAAAAGTAAAAGAGCGTCGGATAAAAATTTTACAGAATCACGAATATATTACGATGACAACTTTTTCAAAGTTGATGTAATTAACCCGCAGTAATTTTTTAGTAAATAGTCCGATAAATTAACAACGAATATTTTACGAATACACGCACAAAATTTCATGTAAATACAGAATTGCTAAAATCACGACGCACGCGGGCAATTTTTTTTTTTACTCAATTTTTACATTAGCAATTGCAAGTTCCAGAATAATAGTTCGAAGAAAAATCGAGTGCAATAATTTTGTCAATTTATTTATTTCGTTTATTGATGAAACTGTAAATAGTCGGAAGAATTTTTATACATTTATGCAATTTCGAAAGAGGCCAACAAAAGAAAAAATTCTCAACAGTATTTATCGTACAGCTGGTATAATTTTTGTATTTGATTTATTTATTTTGTTTTACTTTGGTGCGTTCTTTTTTTTTTTGGTATTATTTGATTATTATTTGATAAATTACTCTATAATTCTCGTCATTGGCGTACGTACGGAAGAATTTTTATACATTTATGCAATTTCGAAAGAGGCCGACAAAAGAAAAAATTCTCAACAGTATTTATCGTACAGCTGGTATAATTTTTGTATTTGATTTATTTATTTTGTTTCACTTTGGTGCGTTCTTTTTTTTTTTGGTATTATTTGATTATTATTTGATAAATTTCTTTATAATTCTCGTTATTGGCGTACGTACATATCTATATATTTTCTTCGGTTTTTTTTTGTTGTTTTTTTAAATTATTTATAAATGTTCCGAATGTTGACATCGTGATGCAGATTTTTACATCAGACAGCAATGCACTTGGGCTGATAATTTTTCAATTAGCCTGCACTTGTGTGTAAATAGTTGTAATGATGCATTAAATTTATTGAATATTAGGCACCAGTCGGGTGCATAAATAATTTTATAAGCATAAAATGTGATTAATGTTCTGTGTCGTGAATTTTTTATGCCGATAACTTTTTGTCCCCCATTCGCTTTTGTACGATTGTTAGTTTATTTCGCAAAGACTGGCCCGCACATCAGATGAGCTTGGAGCACAAATTTTTTAATTTATTTTTTCCATAACGCGTATGAATCGCGCGAGTCGCGTGGATGAGAGAGAGAGAATTGTCTTTCAAAACTGCCTTCGATTGTAAAATTATTATTTAAGAAAATCCACGAAAATATTAATTCGTTCCCGAATAATTACAAAAGACTCTCCTCGTTTCGCTTTCTCTGTGCTTCGTGACCCAAATTCGTGTTCACTCGTATAATTCATTGATATTCCCTAAAAAAAAAATAAAAAAAATAAAAAAAAAACAATGTTCGATAGAATAATGCTCGTTGTACTTAAACATTTTTGTCTCTCGCTGTCGATACATTAAACGTTTGTCCCACGATTGTCCATAGGGAAGATATTGAATTTTTTTTCATCACAATATACATTTTAATGTCTAAAACTAATTTTTAGTTATAATTTATGATTAAGTAGGAAAAGCGAGATGAAAAATATTTGATGAATTGTAAACTGCCGTGAAAAAAAAAAGTTATAGCGAGTTTGAATGATTAGCAAATTTAAGGGGAGAAAAAATCATCACTCGTTTCCCTTCAGCATTCGCCTGGAGGGATGAAAAAATATTCTTATATATTAATTCTGTGGCGTCTCTCTAGAGATCACCGAAATTTTTGTCTCTCGCTGTCGATACATTAAACGTTTGGCCCACGATCGTCCATAGGGAAGATATTGAATTTTTTTTCATCACAATATACATTTTAATGTCCAAAACTAATTTTTAGATATAATTTATGATTAAGTAGGAAAAGCGAGATGAAAAATATTTGATGAAATGTAAACTGCCGTGAAAAAAAAAAGTTATAGCGAGTTTGAATGATTAGCAAATTTAAGGGGAGAAAAAATCATCACTCGTTTCCCTTCAGCATTCGCCTGGAGGGATGAAAAAATATTCTATACTTATATATTAATTGTGTGGCGTCTCTCGAGAGATCACCGAAATTTTTGTCTCTCGCTGTCGATACATTAAACGTTTGGCCCACGATCGTCCATAGGGAAGATATTGAATTTTTTTTCATCACAATATACATTTTAATGTCCAAAACTAATTTTTAGTTATAATTTATGATTAAGTAGGAAAAGCGAGATGAAAAATATTTGATGAAATGTAAACTGCCGTGAAAAAAAAAAGTTATAGCGAGTTTGAATGATTAGCAAATTTAAGGGGAGAAAAAATCATCACTAGTTTCCCTTCAGCATTCGCCTCGAGGGATGAAAAAATATTCTATGCAATATTATATATTAAAATTCTGTGGCGAGGTGACATCCACGTTAAAATTGGGATGGGACAAGATCCCTTTTTGCCTGTGATTTATGAAATTTGCTAGTCAGCTTTTTACTCCTTTTCAAGGCAGGGAGATAAAAATTATTGACAAAGAAAGAAAATATTTCAGGCATTATTTATAACGGTTGATCAGCATCAGCTATTTTTCTCATGGCAATCAATATTATTAGATCTTGTAGATTCAGCAAGAAAAAAAATTGAAACCCCAGGACGAAAATTGTCCATTCGTATTTATTTTCTATTTTTTCAATCATGGCGTTATTATAATTGTTAAGAAATTTGAAAAAGTTGAATGAATCTTGACCCTCATTACCCGCTCGAGATATTGTTCAAATTTACAATAGTGAATTCCGCAATTATGAAGAAAAAAAAACGAAAAATATTGCTCGAATTTTTTTTATATGGTGAATTGAGGCTCGATACAAATTTTTAATAAGATTCGACGCTTCTGGACACAAAGATCGATTCAAACTTTATAATTTATGCAAAATCAATCGTTTTATTGTATAATCATAAATTATGACTTTTTAGTCCCAATTTGCAACGTAAGTCCCCAAAACATTCGAATCCATCATCAAACTAAGTCTCTATTGTTATCAATCGGTATAAACAAGTTTAATTTTGTTTTTGTACAAAAAATCGAATTTGATTAATAATCATCAAGATCTAATAATATATATCTATATGTAAAACTGCAATTAAATAACGATACTCGTTATGTACAGTTTGTCAGTATAGCCATTTTCCACTCGGACTTGGCATACATTCTACGAATAATATATTAAATAATAACAATCTTATAATTACGAATTGAGCGATTATTATATATTGTATCTATATATATATATATATATATATATATATATATATACGCCTAATCGTCGAGAAACATATTTTTCCCATTGTACAGCAGTGTCTTGAATAAATTAAAATCAATGATAAATAAATCCATTTCAACAAACAATTTTATTTATTGTACATATACTTCAATAATAAATAATAATAAATCATCTTTTATACCTTTAAATTAAATTATCGCCAGAAATAAGAATTATTTGAATTTTGCTCCAAATGTCCCAAAGGTGGCAGCACACACGTACTATCCCTTCCATATAGAACTTATATATGACGGTGCCTACGTACTTCCGGTCTTCCATTCGCCATCTTCCATTTTCCATTTATAACGTTCACAGTAATCAACAATAAAGCTTTGACTGAATTTATCTACGTCGTTGAGTTTAACAATTTTATAAAAATTGGTGGTACGCAGTGCGTTACAAAGTCAGTAATATTGTGGATTAATTGGAATAGAATAATTATAAAATCCTCATTCATTCTCGTGCAAGATTGTATTTCGTGCGATTTGGCTTACCAAGAATTTGTCTCATCTCATAGTATATGGGGAATTTTCGGTTAATTATGTCAGAACAATGAGCGTCTCAGCAATTCAACAATAAACGAAACAATGTAAGTCGAAAGATTTAAAAATCATTGTCATTGTTCTCGGTTTCGTTGCAATAATCGTCAGTCGCAACAATGTTTGTACAAACATTGTTGCGACCGGTGACTCTAACCTCACTTTTCGCCTACATAGACAAAATGGCGTCTGACGAAGCGGCGATTTTGAACGAGTCGGAAGACAATGTTGTCGTTTCCGGTGAACAATATGAGGAATACAAAATAGACGAGAGCGATCAAGTTTATTCCGAGAATAACGAGCAAATGGAATCGAAAACGCAGCCATTTTCAAATTTGTCAGAGATGTGTAGAGTTTGTGCCAAAGTAAACGATCACATTGTTCCTATTTTCGAGGCTGAGGGAGCAGAACACGAGTTGAGCCAAAAAATTCACAAATATCTTCCGATTCGGGTAATTCAACATTTTCACTATTTCCAAAATCATTAAATTTTACATTGTTTAATAATTTGGCAAGTTTCGTGTCGTCAATTAATATATGATTTTTTTTACATGATAAAATATAATAATGAGAAAAAAGATTATTACCTTTTGCTATTAATCATTTATTCTTTTATTGGCAATGAAAAATTTTCCAGATACACGAAACCGATACTCTGCCTGTGCAATTATGCTATCATTGCGCAGCTACGATTCTTGCCTGGCACGAGCTTCTCGAGGGATGTTTGAGTGCTGAGAAGCGACTTTTACAGCTGCAAGCTGAACAAAATTCCAGAGAACAGAGTCAGAGAGCAAAGCAGTGCGAAAATTTGAGCTCGTTGAGTGATGAGCTGATAGACGATCCTGAGCCAGTGGTGGTGGAAAAGCAAGAATCAAGCTCGATTGAGGAACCGGAAGAAGAGGCCAACTATGACGATTCCAATATTGGTGATGAGGCGACAAAAAGGTATGGTAGATTTTTTTTTTTCTTCTTTTTCCGACAAAATTCGAATAAAATACTTTGAGCTGAAGAAAATCGATCTTTTCTCATGGAAGAAATATTACTGCAACGTCGATGTTGAATATAAAAATAAACAATCATGGAAGAATGCTCGTTGAGACGAATAAAGGAGAAACGAAAAAAAAAGAATTGAGACGAAATCTCGGAAAATCCCAAGCGCGTAATTATCTTGGCGAAGACGTGTCACAGGGTCAAGCTTTGACTATTTTGCAGGTACGATAAAACAAAGGAGACATTTAGAGTATTCCTTGACACGCAGAATATATGTCGAAGATCAAGAAGATTGCAAAGTCAAGTTAGTAATTGCACGTGGAGAGAAAATTCAGAGACGTTAAATCAAGATGAAGGTCACGAATCGACGAACGAGGATCCGCTCAGAGTTGTTGAAGAGACAATAATAACGCGTCGACGACGTACTCGGTCGAGCAATTCGAAAAATTGCAAAAAACTTTCTGCCTCAAAATCGTCAGATTCGGTCGATGAAGAAATTTGGAATAACGTCGAGGAGAAGAACGACGACGATAATGACAATGACTCGAGTCCAGAAGATGAAAAAAATATCGCTACAAAATGTAACATTTGTAGTCGCGAATTTTCAAAAATTCGACAACTTCGTATTCACGTGAAAGAATATCACAAAAATAATCGACAAATTGTTGCAATAAATTTATACAAATGCGAGGAATGCTTGAAAAAATTTCGTCTCAAAGACTCGTACATACGTCATTTGCGGATTCATCGTGACGAGAGACCGTTCACGTGTCACGTATGCGGCAAACAATTTCGTGACTCTGGTGGTTTATCCCGACATCTCAAAGACGTTCATGCAAAATTGAAAAAATTCTCCTGCGACATTTGCTCAAATAGCTTCTCGTCAAAAGCGACACGGGACGATCATCGGAGAACTCACACCGGCGAGCGTCCTTATGTTTGCGAAAATTGTTCAAAATCTTTTAAAACCCGAGCTTGTCTCTACATACACAGTAAACTTCATACCGATCAGTTTCCATATCCTTGCGCGCATTGTCAGAAAAAATTTCGCCGTCGACACGAAATGCTCGTTCATGTCTCGACTCATACTGGCGAGAAAAATTACAGCTGTGATATTTGCACGCGTCGATTTCGCGTCAAGAACGAAATGACGAGACACAAATTAACGCACTCCAACGAAAAGCCGTATATTTGTGCCAAATGCGGTTTGAGCTTTCGGCAAAATCGTTATCTTAACAATCACGTTAAATCGAGACACTCGCAGCCTTCGAACGATTGAGGAAAATCGATTAAATTATACTAGATGATAATTTTGCAATATTTTTTGCAAAATGACCAAAAACACAAACACAAAAATAATACAAATATATCGGCAAAAATCAAAGAGACTCAAAACTCGTTGCCTTTTATTATTTTTACAGATCCGTCACAACGAGAGAGACTACGAGATTTGGAAAATTTATAATAAAAAAAAGTGCTCACAATGTGAAAAGCAAAATGACAAGAATAACGCGAAGCACTTCGAGACTCGATCAACCACAACGAGATGATTCATTTGAGAATGAAAATAAGGAAGTAATTGCTTCGGAGGAGATGAACGAACGATCGAGAGAGATTACGAGATTTTCAAAATTTATAATAAAAAAAACTGCAAACAATGTGGAAAGCAAAATGACGAGAATAACGAGAAGCACATCGAGAATCGATCAACGACAACGAGATGATTCATTTGAGAATGAAAATAACGAAATAATTGCTTCGGACGAGAGGAACGAAGGAAAAACAATTATTCGATTTTCATGCAGCGAATGCTCGAGGATATTTAAGAGAGAAACGAATTTAAAGCGACACGCGAAGAATTGTAAATATTACAAGCATGCGAGAATCAAGTTTGACAATAATGCCGAAATTTCGAGGGAAACGATCTCGACGAAATCAAATTTGTCGAATGATTTAGAAAATTCACAAAGAGTTACAAAGTCGGCCATTTATACCTGCGTGTATTGCGATTTTGAAACAAGAAAGAAAAAACTTTTAAATCTTCACACGAGCGAGTATCACGAGAAAGTATCAACGAGCGATCTTGGCAAAAAGCAGCAGCAGCAGCAACGAAATATCGACGAAGACTTAATTTCACGAGCTAAAATGGAGGCCAATGGACGTATTTATTATCATTGCGATGATTGTGGAAAAAATCTTTTTTCACCCTACACATTTGCCTGGCACATGAGAATTCATACTGGCGAGCGTCCTTTCACTTGTCATCTTTGTGGAAAACAATTTCGCGTCAATCAGGGTCTCGCTCGTCATCTTCGCGAGACTCACGAGGGTATTAAAAAATTTCCTTGCAATCATTGCGGTCGTATGTTTTCAACGAAACGGAATGTTGATGATCATCGAAGAATTCATACCGGTGAACGGCCATTCGTTTGTAATGTTTGTGGCAAAGCCTTCAAACAAAAAGCTTCTCTATTCGTCCATAATCGAACGCACACCGATTCTTTTCCATTTAAATGCAATTATTGCAATCAGGGCTTTCGTACAAGGCCACCTCTCGTTCTTCATATGACAAAACACACTGGTGAAAAACCTCACACGTGTGATATTTGCAATCGAGCTTTTCGCATCAAATACGAACTTAAGCGTCATCGTTTGATACACTTTGACGAGAAACCCTGGCAGTGCCAAAATTGCGAGCTCACATTTCGACAAAAACGATATCTCGTCAATCATACGAAAATTAATCATGGACGTGATGGGAAAATTTAATTTAAAATAAAAATTACAGGTGACTTTTTCTCAGCTACGCAGGTCGAGTGAATGAGAATGTCCTGTCGAGTTAGAAATTTTCATTAACATACAAATCGAGATCTCTTTGTATTTTTATCATAACTCTCAGGCTGTTTGAAAATGTCCGTTGTGAAAGTTTAGATCAAATGCATGGCACTCGGATTGATTTATAAATCAAAACTAGAGGAGATGAAAAATTCTCGGTTTGCTAGATACGAGGGCAGATAAAAGTTGAGATTTCTCTCAAGAAATTGAAAAAGAAAATGAAGAAGGAACTTTATCTCTGTCTCGAGTTTCAGATGCGACGAGCGCCAACGAGAGACTGGAAAATCAACTAGAAACGAGGAAAATGTTAAAACAAAAACGATCGAAATAAATAAAAGGAGAAAATTATCAAATTTTCATTTACACCAAGATGAATTAAAACGTTCCAAAATGAGGATCAACAACAAAACATGCTACGAGTGCCAGGATTGTAAAAAAATGATCTCAACAGCTTACAACTTTGTAGCTCATCGTGCGACCCACAGCGGAGAAAAACCTCACACTTGTCCCGTGTGCATGAAAAAATTTCGTTTTGCCTCAATTCTTAATCGACACTTGAGCGCGGTTCATGGTGAAATGAAAAATTTCCAGTGTGACCTTTGCGAGCGTCGTTTGTCAACGAAAATAGCCCGGGACGAGCATCGTAGAATTCACACTGATGAACGTCCCCACGTTTGCGAGACTTGCGGCAAATCTTTCAAGCAAAAAGCTTCGCTAAACGTTCACAAACGCTTTCACGGTCTTAACTTTCCTTATTCTTGCAAAAATTGCGATCGCGCCTTCAGGAGAAAGCAAGATGTTGAAAAACACGAACTTGTACACACGGGAGAAAAACCCCATAAATGTTTAAAGTGCGAGAAATTATTTCGTACTGTTGGCTGTCTCAGTAGACACTCAAAGACACACGAGAATGGCAAAAAAAATGTATATCACTATTGCGAACAATGCGGAATGGCATTTGGGCAAAAACGTTATTTAAAAACTCACGCGAGAAACGTTCATGGAATAATCCTCAAGAGCTTATGAATAATTGTTAGCCGAACGATTAAAACTTATATTTTTTTCCAAACGATGATGATGATGATGATTATGATGACAGAAAAGTTATTATTTGTGTTCGCAGGTCATGGGAATTATCCGAAAGAACGATTTTACCAAACGATAACGACAACTGTGACGAAATAATCGTCGATATAAACGAGACCGAGAGCGTTATTTGTGAAAAATGTACCGAGCTCTTTTTCGAGATCGATGATCTTGTTCAACACATGAGAAACGTTCATGATGATCAAGTTCATCATTGTCGTTACTGCAATGACGTTTATCGCTCTACCGACGAAATTTTTCTCGAGCATGTGAGAAGCCACGAAACGACAATTGAGACAAAAGCTAATAATGATATGATGAATTTTGAGAGAAATTCATCGATTAATTGGCACGAGATTGGCCAAGACTCATTGGCGAAAAAAACCAAAGATATTTGGAAAAAACCACGAGATCCCTCGAGACACGAGGAGAATGAAAAAAAACTTTTGTCCAAGACTCGAAAAGAGCTTAGAAAATTCATCGACAAAGCATCGAAATATTCTGGCAACGATTCATTCGAGTTTCATTGTCAAATTTGCAACTCATTCGTGACAAAATCAAAAATGGATTCTCTTCGACATATTCGTCAACATCGCAAATACGATCAATGCAATTCGGATGACGAAAATTATTCTATGAAATATTCGCTGATTGAGGAGAAAAGTCAAAAAGCTACCGAGGCTGATGAATTAATCGCTGAGTCAACGTCGAATTCTCAAAGTGACTTCGACAAATGTTCTTACATTTGCGAATTTTGCGGCAAATCGTATCCGAGCATAATGAATCTTCGCGCTCATCAAAAAATCATTCATGCAACATTTAATTTGCACATGTGCGAATTTTGCGAGGAAAATTTCACCACTGAATCGGCACTCGAAAATCATCGACAAACTCACACAAACCAGCAAAGTCCTTACCCGTGTGAATTTTGCGGCAAACCATATCCGAGCATAAAAAATCTTCGTGATCATCAAAAAATCTTTCATGCAAAATTTAATTTGCACATGTGTGAATTTTGCGTTCGAAATTTTACCACTCAATTGGCACTCGAGAATCATCGACAAACTCACACAAAGCAATATCGTCCTTACGCGTGTGAATTTTGCGAGAAAACATTTCGTACACAAAATTCAATAAATATACATCGACGCAGCCATAAAAATGGCAATCCAAATGTTTGCAAAAAGTGCGATAAAACTTTTGCGACTAAACGACGTTTCATCGAGCACATGAACGATCATGATAAAAATTCAGCATTTGTTTGCGAAACTTGTGGCAAAAAATTTACCGCAAAACGAAATCTTCTCAGGCATTTTCGTGTCCACACAAACGACGAAATTTTTATCTGTAAAATTTGTCCCTCAAAATTTCGGCAAAGGAGATATCTCAGAGTTCACACGACCATTCATCATCCGGATGAGATAAATGAAGGTTCTTTAAGATTTTGATGAGCAAGTTTTTGAATTTTTTCTTCTCTCAATGTATTTACTTTTTTTTTCTCTCTTCGCAGTAACTTTTCAACGATTTAATAATTATTAAATGATCAATCGTTCATTTTCGTTCGTTTACATAGAAAATTATACAAACATTAATTTCACATCCGGTTTCAATATTTTTTTGCTTTCAGCAGCTTTTTTTCTCTTCCCAGTAACTTTTCAACGATTTAATGATTATTAAATGATCAATTAATCGTTCATTTTCATTCGTTTATATACAAAATTATACAAACATTAATTTCACATCCGGTTTCAATATTTTTTTGCTTTCAGCAGCTTTTTTTCTCTTCCCAGTAACTTTTCAACGATTTAATAATTATTAAATGATCAATTAATCGTTCATTTTTGTTCGTTTATATACAAAATTATACAAACATTAATTTCACATCCGGTTTCAATATTTTTTTGGTTTCAGCAGTTTTTTTTCTCTTCCCAGTAACTTTTCAACGATTTAATAATTATTAAATGATCAATTAATCGTTCATTTTCGTTCGTTTACATACAAAATTATACAAACATTAATTTCACATCCGGTTTCAATATTTTTTTGCTTTCAGATTAAAAGAAGCCAATAAAGATACGGAAGCAAATAGCAAATGTCTCGATAGTTTAGCTCAGATAAAAACTAGTCAATGTTATGAAAAACTTTCAAAAGCTACGAGTATGGAGAAAAATGAAAAAATTGTCATTTCTAATTCTTGCTTAGATCGACGAAAAAAAAAATGTACAGAAAAGTTTGTTGATGAAAAAATCGATACTCTCGTATCGGAGATGAAGAAAAATATGCCAATTTCCGAGGGACCTTACGTTTGTTGGTTGTGCGACAAAAAATTTCGTTTGCGTCACAGTCTGAAGTGCCATTTGCGAATTCATACGGGCGAGAAGCATTTAACGTGTCACATATGTGGCAAACAATTTGGTCAGACTGGCTGTCTTTATTATCATTTAAAACACGTTCACGCTGGTGTGAAAAATCATTCGTGCGATATATGCGGCAGATCATTTGCCATGAAAACTGCAATGGAGGATCATCGTCGTTCGATTCACACGCAAGAACGTCCTTACGTTTGTGACTCTTGCGGCAAAACATTCAAGACAAAATCATCGCTCTATATACACAGTAAAATTCATACCGAGACATTTCCTCACAAGTGCAAATATTGCAATAAACCATTCAGATGGAAGCAACAATTGATTGGACATTTGACTATTCATACGGGTGAGAAAAATTACACCTGTGATTTGTGCGGTAAAGCTTTTGGTATGAAAAATTATCTCACGAGGCACAAACGAACTCATGTTACCGAGAAACCTTATATGTGTGAAAAATGCGGTATGATCTTTCGAGAAAAACGATATCTCGCGAGTCACGAGAGATTGAGACATGGATAATATAATAATAATATTTTGCGTCTGATGAAACTTTTTATATCGCATTTTCCATTAATTTATTTTCTCTCTAGCAACTACCAAATTTTCAAGTACAAAAATATTCTCCACGATGCCCAGTACGGGTATTCTAGCCTGAATAAAAGTAATGAAAATAAAATATATTTCGATATTTCCCCAATGATTTTCTTGGTGAAAATCAACCGATAATTTTTTTCTCTATAATTTGTGATAATTATCAGCTTTGTCTTTGGTCCACTTGAGGCTTGCAATATTATTCAATTTTTCTGAAGAAAATTCGACTGTAATAATTTGACTGATTTGCTCTTGGGTTTAAAAGTCACAAATTTTTCGAGAAAAACGATATCTCGCGAGTCACGAGAGATTGAGACACTGATAATATAATAATAATATTTTGCGTCTGATGAAACTTTTTATATCGCATTTTCTATTAATTTATTTTCTCTCTAGCAACTACCAAATTTTCAAGTACAAAAATATTCTCCACGATGCCCAGTACGGGTATTCTAGCCTGAATAAAAGTAATGAAAATAAAATATATTTCGATATTTCCCCAATGATTTTCTTGGTGAAAATTAACCGATAATTTTTTTTTCTCTATAATTTGTGATAATTATCAGCTTTGTCTTTGGTCCACTTGAGGCTTGCAATATTATTCAATTATTCTGAAGAAAATTCGACTGTAATAATTTGACTGATTTGCTCTTGGGTTTAAAAGTCACAAATTTTTCGAGAAAAACGATATCTCGCGAGTCACGAGAGATTGAGACACTGATAATATAATAATAATATTTTGCGTCTGATGAAACTTTTTATATCGCATTTTCTATTAATTTATTTTCTCTCTAGCAACTACCAAATTTTCAAGTACAAAAATATTCTCCACGATGCCCAGTACGGGTATTCTAGCCCGAATAAAAGTAAAGAAAATAAAATATATTTCGATATTTCCCCAATGATTTTCTTGGTGAAAATCAACCGATAATTTTTTTTTCTCTATAATTTGTGATAATTATCAGCTTTGTCTTTGGTCCACTTGAGGCTTGCAATGTTATTGAATTTTTCTGAAGAAAATTCGACTGTAATAATTTGACCAATTTATCGATCGACCGATTTTTGACTTGGGTTTAAAATCACAAAACGTCCAGCAGCTTGAAATGAGCTTAAACGCGTTCTTACGTCTACGATAAAATATAATTGTGTTTAGCATCTGAAAAGATGTGAGATGTCGAATGTTTTCTATGTTTTTCATTTTTATTAAAATTAATAATC
This sequence comes from Dyspetes luteomarginatus, assembly GCA_963669185.1. NCBI lineage: Eukaryota > Metazoa > Arthropoda > Insecta > Hymenoptera > Ichneumonidae > Dyspetes > Dyspetes luteomarginatus. The sequence continues at coordinate 30,461,452 of OY769904.1, forward strand.
CGACGATGAATGCTGAGGCTCATCACCTGTTGGCATGTTTGGGCAATGGTCGACATGATTCTGCAAAGTGAGCATAGAATAAATTATGAGATCATTTTTGAGTATCCCTTGATTGTTATTAATTTTTTTCTCTTCATTCTTTTCCTTATATCGATGAATATTTCACATACGTACGCTGTAAGAGGCCTCATCGATTATATGCTGCGGATTCCAAGGGCACGTCATTTCCTCCAAGTCGCCAATAAGGCATCGTTCGAGATGACACTGCAGTTCGCTCATTTGTATTCTGTGCGAATCGTCCAATGGACAAATAATCACTGGATCGCCGATAACGACTGTTATGCTCGTCATAACGATTGTAATGCTCTCGTCGTCCAACCGCTCAGAAATCATGTTGTCATCCATTATAAGTTTTTTTCCACCTTCTCCGTAACAAAAAACGATCGCATGCGTGTTATCGCTTTTGTTATGAATGAGATTATTAATTCGTGAGGGTAGAAAATGTATACATTCTCTTGATTCTAATCGCATATATATGTGTGTGTGTGTGTGTGTGTCTGCCTGGTGTGGTGAGGTAAATAGTCAAGTGTTTGTGAAAATATATATATATATATAGATTAACATGACGTGGTCAACAACTGGTTCGTGGCCAATTACTGTCACCTCTACTCTATGTGTAGCAAAAATGTTTTCATGATCATTTGAAAAGAATTAATTTACCTCGGGAAAAAAATGTAGCGTGTAAAATACGCATCCGCCGGTTTTAAAACGTTTGAGTAAAATTTAAAATGCCCAAAACTCGTATTCGCGAGCTCCAAGCGCCAGGCCCGAAACTAAATTTTGCTTAGCAGACCGATTTTCGTGCTTCATTTTGACCGTCGATTGCCCTTGAGGAAATTTTATGTAAACAAAAACGCGTTATGGGCACGCAATTTTGCAGGGCAGAGCGCATTTATTATAAATGCCTGAGTCTTTTTACATTGACGATAATATTGAAGAATTATGATCCAGTAATAGGAATAATAAAAGGTGAAGATTTTTTAATTATTATTTTTGAAGATTTTATTGTGCCCAGCACACTCTAGCGGTAGCCGATGAAAGCTTGGAAATGATGCGCGAAAATTAATCTCATTTTAATTCTAATCACCTTTTTAGATAGCGTCTATGCGTATACTAACTAGCAACCAATTTAGATTGGCGTCCAAATTCATTGGTAGTAGAAATAATTTTCGCGAAGAATTTCAAAAGGTTAGACCGGCCACCGTTGCAGAGCGCTTTTGGCACGTCGACCACCTTAACCCACAGGAATAGGAAAATGAAAAATTTCAAATTATTTCGAAAAACTTTATTTCGTACTATATATAATTACTTTTTCAATAACAATTGATATCTTTGAATCATTCGCCGAGTTTAAAATAGAAATTATCATTCTTGTTGAACGTTAAAATAAAAACTTTTGGCTGTGCAAACGAAACGAAATCATCCGTCTGATACGTAAAATGGAATGATTGAATCTACATAAGAACAATTTTCTTATAAGTAGGAAATGTAGGAAAGAAAAAAAAATTACGTTTAAAACTCGGAATAATGTGCACTCTGCTGGGACTGACACATATCTAATTATAGTCGAGCAACAATTCATTGGAATGATTTAGCAGGCACTTATCATTAATTTCTTATGATTTATTATTATATTCGATTTATTTGCCATTTGTAATAAATTGCTCTTGTTTTTTTTTTGGAGTAATTAAAATAATTGTTCGTTTGTGATGAAACTTTCGGAATGTTGGCAAACTCTGAAAAAAGTGCCGATAAATTCATGCTGGCTCAATAAAATAATTATATCTGAATAATACACAAGGCAAAAAAAAAAATCATGCAATGGTGGAAGTTCCACTTATGTGCTAAAAAAAATATGATATAAAAATAATTTTTCTATGATTAATAATATGGAATTAATTCCTCTCGCAGAACGTACGGTAGCAAAAGGTTTTTTGTTTGAAAAATAAACGTGGAAGTCTATTTTTTTTTTTCAATCCGTTTCTTCGTAACGGTAAAGCGAAGCAAGCTCGGTCGCGAACGGATTTTGCATGCTCAGCATTGTTTCTGCTGATACAAACGGATTAGTATTTTTCTTCACGGAATTAACGCGAGATTTTGAATTTTTTAATGAATAAAAATCTTCATCTCGTTCGATACTCGGAGAATACTCCGTTTTTTTGATTTTTTCAAAATTAGCCGCACATTTTGGCATCTCGTTAAAAGGACCATTTTTCGACTGTGCGAAAAACGAGCCTTTGTCATTTTTTGATGACGAGCCATTGCGATTTTCCTCATTTGCCACGTTTGATTCGAGATTGATCGATTTTTGGGCAATTTGTGGAAATTTCGAGAGAAGATCGGCTTTCTCTTGCTGAATTTTTTTTTGCATACTCTCGAGATCGGCCAATCGCTGGGTGAGTTGCTCAACGAGATCTTCGTCAACATTCGTTGGCTCGTTAAACAAAAGACATGCAGCTTCGTCTTTGAGCTGAACTTTTCCAATCGATTTAATTTTGGCTCCTCCCTTCGTACCGGAAGTAGCTGCGGCAAAACTCATTTTAGGAACATCAGCGGGCTGATTTATTATTATTTTTTTATTGGCACCACGAGAATTCGCGGTGGTGCTCGATCGGTAAGATCTCGCGTCAATGTTACCACGACCTCGCTCAAATTCTGACATCACATTTTCTATCCATTTGTCAGACGATCTTCCGTACATTCCCTCCTTTTCAAAATAACCAAAAGTCTCGTCAGACTGAGTTTGTTTTTGGTCTCGATTGCGCCCGGAAACGGTATTATCCGGTGTGTAAGTCAATCCTGGGCTAGGAGCGTGTGGTGGTCGAAGATTAGTCGGTAATTTTCCAATTTCTGCCTCGTCTGTGGAAATTTTGCTTGTATTGAATTCGTCGATTGTCATCGAGGCGTTTGCAGACATCGCGATACTTGAACTTCGCGGTGTGCGACACGTGATGATGTTCTGAAAATTACAAAATATCAAAAAATTCACACTATCGCCCTTTTAATAATCGTTAAGCTAGATTAAGTTTAACAGCGAATGAAAAAAACTCCCAATAAATAAAAATTCGCCCGCAAAGTATAAAAAAAACAAATTGGGCTAAAATTTACCTCCTCTGATATTGAGCTGATCTGGACCGGAAGGATCTCATCCAGTTTCTGGTGTCGCAGACGCTCTTGACGAATCCACTCTTTCTTCTTTGCTTTTGAGAGGCCAATGGCGGAGCGTAGAATTTGCTTACCCTCTGAACTCTTAATCGGATCGTATGTACCTTGATAAGGTTCCTGTTTGTTGAAAATGATAAAAATATATATATATATATACGATTTGAGAATCGATATAATAATTATTCTGCAATTTATTTAATCGAAGAAAAAATTGTAGATTAAAATAATATTTTTCATTTTTGTCCAAAAATTTTACGAGAATAAGATAATTGCAATAGAGATTTTTGTGAAATTTATCGAATCCATCAAGTTTGTGGAAAAAAATACCAGCCGGAAAAGCAGGAAAGACGAAAGCTTGGACTCATTTTTTTAAGTTTTTTTTCTTCAGAGATTCAAGTTTTCGATAAAATAATAATACTCACTGCATCCCAATCTTCTTCCATTGGTGGCAATTTTGAGTCAGTGACGCTCGAAGGTACAATAGCAATATTTGGTCTATCCGTGTCTTGAATTCCTTTTATAAAAGATCCCATGGCAGCCGGCAAATCCTCACATTTGTTTCTCCAATGATCCTAAATGAGAGGGAAAAAAGATTTTTTAAATAAAATAATAACTTTACAAATAATCAATTCGAGCGTTTAAATTTTTTTTTTTGCATAATAAAGATGTAAATTATTCTCACCTCATAACCAAATTTATCGATTATGTGAAGTGAATTCCAGGGGCATTTGATCTTGTCGACCAATTTGTGATTCTTCAAGCATTTCACCATATGAAATTGTAATCTGCTCTTCAGAATTCTGTGCGCCTCGTCAAGGGGACACGTTACCAGAAGATCTGGCATGATCACGTTAAGTACCATCTTGATTTATCGATAAGAATAATTGTTTTCCCTGTCTGAATAGAAAAAAATAAAGCGTATTTTCTTTTATATCGAATTAAAAAAAAGACTATATAAACATAATCCTGCGTATTTTTATGTAAATAAAATAATATTTTATTCGTAAACAGCTAAAAAATAATTGAAAATCATACGCATAAAGCGTATTTCCTTATATATCGAATTAAAAAAAAGACTGTATGAACATAATGCCGCGTATTTTGATATATCACGAGAGGAAGAAACATGGATCGAGAGGTGGCTCCATCGTACACACAAGGGTCGAACCAGCTTACAATTCTCTCTACATATGCACTTTTCTACATGGACTCGGGAATATATTTGCTAAGCTTATTACGAATAAAAAATGATTGAAAATCATACGCATAAAGCGTATTTTCTTATATATCGAATTAAAAAGAAGACTATATGAACATAATGCCGCGTATTTTGATATATCACGAGAGGAAGAAGCATAGATCGAGAGGTGGCTCCATCGTACACACAAGGGAAGAAACAGCTTACAATTCTCTATCTATGCACTTTTCTACATGGACTCGGGAATATATTTGCTAAGCTTGTTACGAACAAAATATTATTTTATAACGAGACACGAGTGTCCTCGTATACAGGTAAAAAAAATAATTGAAAACTCGATGTATTTCTTGAAAGAATAATATATTTTACTCGCGAGAATTTCGTCAGTACAAAACCGCACCGCACCGCTACTTTTTGATTTTCACACGCTAAACTAGAGGCGCCACCCAGCGCTTTGTTATTGAGTCTCTTTTTTTTTTATTCCACGGGAGGGACGCCGGTGACAACGAGTTCGAACCCTTTGTCCTCTACGCTTTTTGTTATGAAAAATTTCCAATCTACTTCAGAGAAATGGTCTTTCTTGCTTACTCTTTTTCATAGATACGCTTTTTGCTCAGAATTATCTTTGTGTCGCTCAAGAAAACGAGCGTATAGGAACAAAGCCTGACAAATGTGAGTATATTATTTTACGATGAGCGATATAGAAAGATCGTGTTTGCGTATCGTTTTTATATTCTGTCTCGTGTGTTTTTCTACGCACAGTTTTATTCGGACATAATCAGACACGACAAGCTTACTTTTAGCCCCACTAATAAAATATTCAATCGCGTACCGTTTTAAAAATGCTAACCGTTCAAGAAGAAAGCTGACCGTAGACTGATCGGTGATTCGAGAGACTTCCTTCTTCTTCTTCTCCTCCTCCCTTCTTGCCTATTTAACCCACAAGAGCATATGGCACGAGGAATTCGCGTTCAACAATTTCAACACTCACAATCCTCTCCGGCTTTTACCTTTTTTTTCGGGTGTATCCTCGAATAAACCTACAGATAATTTTATGATCGCTTTTATTATCCGCTAACGGTTCGCAAGTTATTGTACTGCAGGTAAAAAGGATCTGACCCCGAGAGTATATGCATTTTGTGCATTTACATATATATATATAGTACATTCCATGCCAAATTGATAGGTATCTCCACCCACTCAGATTTTATTCAAAATATATGACTGTTGCAACCCTGAGGGGCATAGAGTATTATTTATAGATTTTTTTTAGATTTAAAAAAAAAAAAAAAAAAGCCGAACTTGACGAAGAGCAAGGGCACACTTTAAAAATCTATAAAAAAATCATAAAAATAATGTGTTAAATGTGCAAATTTTTGAGGTGCTCTCTGGGATATCCCAGAGCGTTTCAATCATTTTTTTTTTAATTTTTTAACATTTGAAATATATTTGTAATGATTCGAACTGGCACCCGTTCGCCGTGTCACGGGCACAGGCACAGCCACAGGCACAGGCACAGGCACGGGCACTGATAACTTCATAAATTATATATATTTCCGAAAAGAAAAAATTAATAAAAAAAGTGTCCCGCATTAATTTGAGTTGGCGAAAAATCAGAAAAGTCATAGATAAACAGACCAACTTAACCTTCTCCGTTTAAAATCAAACAAAGTTTATATCCGAAATCTACGCGAACGAAGTCGTGGGTAAAAGCTTATATATATATATATATATACGTTACGAGAATGAGAAAGGGGAGTAGGTTGACGTCAACGTATTAGAATTCCGTAATATTTTGAGATCTCTGTCAGTATATAGGATGGCTCATGTGGGAGTATAGCGAGAATGAGCGATATATACTATACATATTAGTTAAAGACGTAACCTTGATGCGCGAGTGCACGTTGATATATATATATATATGTTATATATATGTTATATGTTGATATATATATATATATATATATATGTATATATATATATATATATATATATATATATATATATATATATATATATATACATATATATACATATATGTATATATATATATATATATATATATATATATATATATATGTATGTATATATATATATATATATATATATATATATATATATATATATATATATGTATGTATGTATGTATATATATACATATATGTATATACACCCACACACACACACACACATATATATATATATATATATATATATATGTACATATGGATATAAACTATTAATAAAACTTTGCTCCTGTGTGCATTGGTTACATGCTACGCCATACTCCCCATTTAGTTCGTATTGTTATTATTATTATTGTCATTATCATTATCATTACCTCGAAATAGATAGGGGGCGCGGGCGAGCGTTTAAAAAAAAATCTTCTGGTGTATATAAATTCACATAATATACTCTCGATCTACATATATGTATTATGAATATAAATAACTTCGTTATTTTTGTCCATTGACAAAATACGAGATTGATATATTTTTGTTATTATTATTATGAAAAAAATTGAGATGATTGAGGGTGCATCAGAAAAATTGGGGTAAATGAAATTTACGGGGGAAAACTTGAGATGACAGGAGGACGAGCCCGCTATACACGCCCGCCATTTTGTAAATGATATATTCCTCCCAATGTTAAATAAACAAAATACGTGAATAAGAGCCGTTCAAAGATCTCCAGAGTGGTCGAAGTGCGAGAGAAACGAGGAGAACAACTTTCTGACAAATATATCAAAGTCCAAATGCGCCACATTCTCCCATTTTCACGAAAAGTTCCTCGCGAGTTTGTCTTTGAAAGATCGCGACAACGATCCTCCTCCTCTATTCTTGAGGTGTTTCTATTATTATATAGTTGTACGAATTTTCTTCTACATAACGAAAAAATGTATTGTTTTTAGTCAAAGTCGTCCATTTTGTACAAAAAAGAAAAACTTCTTCTTTGATAATTGTTTATACGCCCGCCATTTTGTAAATGATATATTCCTCCCAATGTAAAATAAACAAAATACGTGAATAAGAGCCGTTCAAAGATCTGCAGAGTGGTGGAAGTGCGAGAGAAACGAGGAGAACAACTTTCTGACAAATATATCAAAGTCCAAATGCGCCGCATTCTCCCATTTTCACGAAAAGTTCCTCACGAGTTTGTCTTTGAAAGATCGCGACAACGATCCTCCTCTATTCTCGAGGTGTTTCTATTATTATATAGTTGTACGAATTTTCTTCCACATAACGAAAAAATGTATTGTTTTTATTAAAAGTCGTCCATTTTGTACAAACGAAACTTGTTTGATAATTGTTTAGACGCGCGCGCATGTGCGCCCAAATATATTAACTTTCCGTTAATAAAAAAAGTTACAACGATTTCTTATTATTGAAATACTTAGAAAAAAATAACTCTTCGAAAAACTGATACAGAGAGAAGTTGCATTAAAAACGCGAACGCATACGTGGGAAGACAAAAGTTGTTCTATGTATAGAACGTTTATTTTGGAGAGATGAATATAATCTTCTCATCGGCCCTACTCGCAGTATTTCACGTTTCTGATAGCATCTCAGTGATTTTTTTATGAACAAAAAAGTCTGGAAAAAAAAAATTGTTGCCCGCCATTTTGTTGCAATTTTTATTTTTTTACGTTTTTTTTTTTTTCCTTTTTTTTTCTATAAAAAGGAATTGCAAAGATGCAACGAGTACTGAGCTTCCAGATGGCTCGGGGCTTTGGCGAATCGAGCGAATTCGTGACAAAACGTATGTGCTTCTCGTTTTTATTCTCCGTTGGTTTTTTGTGTCTTCTTTGCGGCTTTTTGATCGGTCGTTTCGCTGCCGGACGTGCGGTCGATATTAGGGCCGAAAAAACGAGACTTCAACTCGCCGGAAATGGCCTTGAGAGCAATGAACATTTACGAGAAAATCTCATTGAGCGAATTGGTGAAAATTCGTTCGATAACAGTTACATCACCACGTACGTTATTATCAAAATCTAGAAATTCCGACAAGTGCAATTTTGTTTTTTTTTTTTTTTTGAATCTTCAATTTTTATCGTGGAGAAATATTATTATTTTTTTTCTGTCAAAAGTGATCCAGCAGATCAGGAAGACGCTAAGAGGATCAAGAAATTTCTTCTGGATCTCCAATTCTTCCATGGCGTTGTGGAAAATCGTTCGTGCATCGCAGCTACAGTTCGAGGCTATCATGAACCAGGTAAATCGCGTTATTGAGCAAGTAAAAATAAATAAATCAATCAAAAAGTAACTCGCTGACAATTCACTCGTTCACTTATTCATATTATATGTTGATTCATCAATAAAAATAAATATGCAGAAAATACTCGGATGAAAGTAGACACAAAGGTGAAATGAAAATGATATGTATTTTGTATATTATATAATTATATATATCATATATAAACGTAAAGAATAAATAATAAGAAATATTAAAATGTCGCATTAATTTATATTTATAAAAATGAGAAAAAAATTACATGAATTTATATATAAAAATATTTGTATATGTATTAAAAAAATGTAAATATCGAGATGACGATGATAAAAAGAATATATTACAAATATTATCTATTAATCGACAGATAGATACATCATACTGTCTGGAAGTGGTCAGGGAATCATCGTCGTTATGGAATTGGCCAAAATCCTTAAATCCTTGAACGAAGATTTCGATTGGAAACCACGAAGAACAATAACTTTTATGATATGTCTCGAGGCGAGCGAAGCTTGTCACGTTTTTATTCCAAATCACGTGCGAGACAACGTGGTCGCTTACATAGAGCTTAATGTCCAATCGATCGAAGGTTCGAGTTTATTTCGTTTGCCAAAAAATAATCATCACTGCGTAATAATTCACAACGCGTTCATTGTTGATTTTTCTTGTTTTTTTTTTGTTCATTCAGAAAATGGATACTTTGTGACGAGTGGTTCGGATATCGTGCAGTCGAGCATTTTGGGAGCGGGCGATGGAGTCAAAAATCCAAATGAGAAAAATCACGATGGCGCAAATCCAACGATAATAAAAGTTGCGGCTTGCCCAAAAATTATTTGTCCCGGTTCAATTCCACGACTGAGGTTGGATGTACCAAACGCAGCTGTAACGTTTGTGGTAAATAATTTTTTGTAAATATCTACAACGCTCATTAAATCTAAGATTTGATGCAAAGATAATTTTGTTGCATGTTGTGATATTAATTACGGTAATGGAAATATATTTCTTTTTTTTTTTCCTCCTCCTTTTAGAGTGGAAAAAACTCATCGAGTCAGCAGGAAAGCAATAAAAAAATCGTCACCGCGTATTTCCAAGCAATTGCGCAAATAATTGGCACGAGCGTATGGCGATTGTCAGAAATGACACTTCTCAAATGGGATCCACGCAACGATAATAGAGATGCAATAGAAATTCTCGAGTCTATGATCCTTAAAAAAGATTACAGGAAAAACGTGGATACTCTTGTTACCGAAATCGACAAAATGGCGCGTAATATCGCGATTTTCAATGATAAAATGGAAAATATGGAAACGACAAAATCCCTCCAAGTTCGTATGGCTAACGATTTGTCGATGAGAGTCAGACGAGTAATTTTGTGCAACGATGACGATCTTGAACCGAGAACCGACTGGCTAGCTCTGCGACAAGTCATCAAAAACAATTCAACAAGCAACATCGACAATTATCTCGATGAATTGTTGATCTGCTATCAAACTGCTAATCAACTTTTGCAGGAAGATGTCACGTGAGGAGTTAAAATGAAAAATTAGCATCGGCTTGATGCTTCCTTTATACTCGTTTACTATTAATAATCATTTCGTCCTTTTATTTTTAAAACAAAATTTATGTACAGATTGTTAAAGAATTTTCGTGAAAATTCTCATTTTTTTTTTCATCCCAAATTCTTATTAATATAAAACAATACTCATAAATTACAATAAGAGATGCACATTTTTTTAAATTCATATGATCAATAAAACGTTCGTTCAATTCATTAATCTTTTATATTGACAATTATTTAATTCTTATGTAATTTACGTTTATATAAATCAATAAGAGAATAATTGGTAATTATTAATAATAATTATAGTATCTGTACAAATATAATAATTTAAATACCAGAGAGATTCTTTAATGAAAGAATGTCTTTATAATGATAAATCAAAGAATTCTAGTATAACCACAGGGCTGAAGGGCTCTTGTGTTGTCCTTAAAGGCAGCAATTATTTCCAATTCGTTACAATTCGACGATTTTTTTGCAAAATTATTGGAAAAACTGTGTAGCCTATTTCCAGGTGTTTTTGAATTATCATTATTATTATTTCATCCTGGCAAATGTGTGAGTGCTCTGTAGCCGAGTTCTCGCTCGAATTGTTCAGGATTTATCGAACCATCGATAGCCTCACAATTTGGATTGAATACCGAATAGGCACTAATTTCTCCTTTCTTTTTTGGGCCCGATCTTGTGTTTTTCCATATAAATATCAGTGCAGTTATGATAAAATAGACTGCACCAAATTCGTACTGTATCGCAATTATGTACAGTGTGGCCCAAAGTAGAAAATGCAGCAAATGTGTGACTTGTTTGAGTACAGGATTCTCGGGTGGTGTTATGTCGATGCTCTCCTCCGAGCCTATACTCTCAACGTCATCCTTGTCCTGTAATCTTTCAAAGCTTAACATTAAAGTACTAATATATAATTGCCTAGAGTATAATAATGGAATTTTGTTGTTATTAAACTCGGTCGATAAAGTAGATTGCGCTCGGGAGTGATATTTCGGGAATAATCTGTTTTTCCAGCTCCGCCGGTTTCTCTCACTCGCAATCAGCTTTTTCTCTTGGAAATATCAACGGTTTAGCAATTTTATGCCACGTCTACCTATATCTATGTATATAGTGCTACGTAAAATTCATTACCTCCGTCTGTCTCACGTCAACCACTCGCTCGGTCCACGATAATGCACCTCTGAACGAATTCTTCGCTCCCTCGATCATCGCTTCCCGTCGTTTTTTCGTTCTGTACGCTGCTAGTCTGGCCTCCATTTAAACATTACTCATTATTCGTCACAATGAAAAACACGTCCATACGTTTCTCGATCTGCCTTTTCCGTCAACGAATTAGTTTAATCGTCCGAATTCGTTGCTTCCGTTCAGTGTTGCCGTAATGAAATTTCGATTAGTACTGCCCAGGACTTTAAAACGCACTAGATTGGGGGCCTTTCGCGCTATATGGCGTATAGAGTTCACTGTACCGACTGAGGAACTGAGAATGGAGAATTCCTGTTTTATAGACATTAGAATAACAGTTCTTATTGTTCGTATGAAATTTAGTAATTTCGCAAACTTATCGGCAGATAACGCCACCATCGTAGCGGGAAAATTCAATTTTCCGCGTTCATATTTAGTAGCTTCGCAAACTCGCCGGCAGATAGCGCCACCATCGTGGCGGGGAAAATCCAAATTTTTGCGCGTTACGTATACCCAAAACAACGAGAACGAGCGTTTGATTTAAACCCAAAACAACTTGAGCACTGAATCATCGGTAAATAGGTATTATATAATTGAGATGTCTCAATAGGAAGGGTTGCTGCAAGCAACGGATAGGTATTATATAATTGAGATGGGCTAGCATAAAGTTAGCTGAAAAAGTAGGACATTCGTCCAGCTATTAATTTCAAATTATATAAATAACGGACCGACGCCTGCACCTAACCGCTTTGTGTATGTTTTCCATCATAGGAGGCCGATTATGAAGTATCATACGTTTTGATTACACAATTCTTAACTCTACCAAACAATTCTGGATTAATTAAGCTATGAAAGTAAATTCGATAAACCCAAAAATACTGCGGCTCACTTCAGACTAGACATTACCGTATTCTCTAGCCGATCGGAAATAGTTTTTCCGATCTGACAGAAAAACTAAAGACTCCCTAACGATTTAGTTAGATGATTCGTCACCCCCTAACAATTCCGCGTCAATTAAGACCTCATACAATCGAACCGGTTAAATGTCAAATTGCGTTCGGCCAACTTCACACTCAAATTTTGATTTCTCGATTAAAAAAGATCGGTTAACTCCCCTATGTTTTAATTAGACTCCCAATCACTCCCCAACAATTCCCTAACGAGTAGAAAAAGAAAAAAGTGAAATAGTTAAAGTTTCAGGCCAACTTTATATAGGTGCATAAGAGTACCCCTCTGACCGCCTGCCCCGCAAAAGAGGTCGCGTTCTACCTTAAATTCGTTGGTTTATATTATTACCCTGTAAATATGACGGGCAATGAGAGTGAAGACGTTTACCATTATTTCACAGGTGTTTTCGTCAATAATTATAATTGTTGATACTTAGGATAACCCCTTACGCTCGTATTTTCAAAAATTATAAAAATTATCATGGAGACTCTCTAGTCTCCATGATCGATCTAATGAAAATCAATTCAATAGGTGCTGATGATTTTTAGGTTATAATGCCTCGTGATCAGACGTCAAAAACAGCTGATCGACGCGCATATTGGATCGTAAGATGAGAACAGCCGCGTGATAAAGATAATTAAATGTGTTATGGATTTTGAATGGAAGTAAACAACACAACAGAACATCTCACGATATATAATATTAAATGTACGCTACTTATTTATTCAATTCATTAATATGAAATATAAAACTTTCGATTTATAGTAGAAGCTTTGTTATTGTGATAATTTGACGCCGTATTAGCTACTATATTCAAATATCGTTTCATCACCGTTCGAAAAAGAGAAAAACAAATGTTTTCCTTTACGTATGCGCACGAAACACGTAACCCGAGTGGTATTAATTATTAAAGCAATGTCATTGTTGATGCAACGAAAGCTTATAATATTTATACATATATTTCCTGTTTACACCAAGTCGTGCGACATGTAATATTGACGCGCATTTGTCTAAAATTTCTTAATCATTCGCGCTCTTATCGTAAATTTACAAACCGAACATATTAATAGCTATATTGTAAAATTATTTTTTCATGAATTTCCGAATACACGCTAATTATATTTTACATGCGCTACATTCTAAAAAAGCGTAATACGTTGAAAAATAGTTGTATATAGACCATTCCAATTCTGACAGTTGGAATATTATGAAAAAGAAAAATTCAAGTAAAAAAAAAAGGCCTCTGCCGAACGGGAAACGTTGCCCATGACAAAATTAATCAACTCGTGTTGTCACATTGACCATGAGAAATGTTAACGACCGCCAGACTGACAGTCAGCATACATATTTACATAGTCCCGAAGAATTTGCAACATATAATTCACGCCAATTGTTAAGTTAGGTCAAACAAAGAGTTTTCCAATATACACACGAGCTTAACATCAGCGGAAGTCCCCGAGGGGGGAAGTTGAGGGAATCATAATAAGATCGTAGTAGCCGCGTCGTTCGGGTAAAGAAAGTGTGTGTTTTAGTTTTAGCGGGTGGAAAGTGGAAAGTATTTCCGCGTTGAGTCGCTTCACGCGCGCGGGGTGGCATCATTGCGAATTCACAGTTTTTTTTGCATATACACACACACACACACACACCCACTATATATATATATATATATATATATATATATATATATATATATATATATATATATATCCGTCCCGTGTATATTGTTTGTGCGCGTGTGTGTGGTGTGTGAGCGGCCGCCATCTTGCTGCCTTCACATCTGACATGTCTTTCTAATGTTATTATCGAAAAATATTGCAATCAATTGGGTTTAACAGCTGCCTTAATTTCATCGTATACGTCGTATCGACGTTTTTTCGTTCGTGGAAGAAAAAAAAAAATTGTTACTCTGTGATAGACGTGAAAAGAGGAGAAAAAAAAAGACTAAAATTTGTCGAATCCAACCTACACACGGCTTGTGCCAAGCGCTCTGTCTCTCTCTCTCTCTTTCTCTCAAGTAACTCTCGCTTGTGCGGAGAGTGCTACAATCGTTCCGAAAAGGACAAAAACGTTCACGAGTGTTTGGCAAAAGCTTTATCGCAACTGTCGATTATTTATGATCGAGGACATTGTTCAACGAGATGTTAGACAAGTTTGTGAATATATTGTGACAGTGATGAAAAATAATTAAGGACGCAATGCCGTGAGACACGACGTGTACAAACTGTGAAACTATAACGAGTTAACATAACCTCAAAAACATAACTCGAGAGCGGCTACTGTTTGAGTGTATTTTTGTTATTGTTTTTGTTGTCGTCTTTGTTAATTGTCAACGGGAGGAATATCGAGAGAAACAAAAGGCTTATCGATGAGGTCAACGATAAAGGGCAAAGGAACGAACGTCATTTTTTACGAGCACGCGGTCACTCCGGCTCAACAACCAAAGGAATAAAGACAGAGAGAGATCCTTATGGAAAAATGATGCTGCTCCGTAAAATTAACCGAGCGAATACTTAATATGCGAGGCAAGAATTGTTTTAACCAAACGTTGTCCGACTGACAATTTAGTTTAAGCCTTCTGCTAAAATTGACAATAGACAAATGAGCTTCACTGCCAATAATTTGTTTTCTTCTCTATCTTTCTCTCTCTCTCTCACTCTCACTCTCACTCGTTAGGTTCGAATTACGATCTTTTCATACATTTAAAGAAAAATTAACAAAATAAATAAATAAACGTTTTATAGAAGAAAACAACAACAACAACAACAACAAAAAAGCGATAAAATTCAACATTCCTGTATTGTATGCTAATTTTAATTGCGAACGAATTGCTCAAGCAAAAAGTACCTGAATTATGTATACAATAATATGTTAGATAAACATTTCTAGTAACATCCGTGTCGAAAAGAAAACAAATTTCAAAATACTTTGAAAGAATTTATTTATTTTTAAATAAATTTGTTATATATATATATATATATATATGTGTATATAGATATATATATGTATATATATAATGAAATATTGGCAATTGGCGTTTATAATGTAGTTGGATGAAAAAATAATCGAGAGGCAGCAAGAAGCGCGCGATCGCCAATCCTTGTTTGATTTGAAGAGTTTGAGAATGCAGGTGGAACGAGAGGAAAGAGGAGCGCCAATCGATGAAGGTCCCCGATCCAATAAATCATCCAACAATGGACAATAACAAGCTCAAGTTTTCCGATCGTCTGAAGGCACTTTTGAAAACGGAATCGCGTCAGGATGTCGATCCTTATATATTCAGCGAGCCCGAGCCATTTGTTACGGCAGTTGGAAAAAATATAAAGCTGATGCAATCGAAAAGTTCACGTATCGTTAATAATGCGAGGAGTAACAACAAGCCTCGGGGAAAATGTATGAAAAGACGAATGAAGATCGATGGATCGGGGATAGTGGCGCCAATTTTAATCGATACGATAAACGATAATCGCGAACAACTCCCTGAATTGGAGAACGAGCCAGAAAATTCAAAAAATTTGGAATTAAGATTTGGCAATACGTTGATAGATAAAAATTCATGCGAGACGGAAAATCGTATTGGAAATAATGAGGAAAATGATAGAAGAAGAGGAGAGTCTCGAAGGAATAATCGCGATCATACACTTTTGTATTATCCGAGAGCTGGCGATGAGATATCAGACAGTGAATCAAGCGGCGATGAATTATCAATATATCAGCGTCATTGGTTTACCGATGTAACGAGCGCCTCCTCGCTTAATCGTACAGCGAGATTATCTCAATTGCGCTCACAGTTACGTCGACGTCTCATACAACTTCACAAAGGTGGCCAAGAGTCAGAGATATTGTTACGTGAGAGAACGCGTTTTTTGATCGAAGAATCATGCAAAAAGTCACAACAAACGAGCTCGATGCCATTTAGCGAAAATAGAGAAGAAATTCATGGAAAAATAACGACTGGCCCATTACTAGTTGGTGGTCCATGCGGTATTGATGGATGTCGACAAACTTGTTTGCCATGTACTCGTCATTGCTCGAGACACATTATGCTAAATGGTGATCAATTACTCTTTGAGCATTGCACTGCAAAATTTAGCGATAACACACAATGCTCCGTTCCTGTATTTGATGTTGCTCATGAATTGCCACTTTGTCCTGAACACGCGAGAAAGAGAGATAATTATCATCGCAAAGCCCAAGAATCTAAACCAAAGAAGTCAAGAAAAAAACCTCTTTCACCGGTTATACCGAGGCCCAAAAGTAAATCGAGACCGAAAAAACGAAAGAGACCACCCTCAACGAGCAAATTGGAGACTAAAATTGCTGGCTTGGCTCATGAGGAAAATCATCATTATACGAGCCAAGTTATATCGATCAATGAAAATCATACTAAAACTCTCAATAATCTCAATGTACCTCAGGGAACCTCAAATACCCCCAATCTTAATCTTGGACTTGGTCTTGGCTCTCTTGGTCTCGGTGGTGGACTCAAGGTCGAACTTGGGGTCGATCATGAGGTTTTTGCTTCTCTCGATCCTGCTGAACATGATTTTGGCAATGTTCTCAACAATTTACCAGCTGACGCTTTCAACGATATATTCATCGGTAAGATAATCGAATTATTTTTTTTCTTTTCATTATATATTGTCCATTCCATTCTCACTTTGAGCAATGAAAAAATTACTTAATTTTTTAATATGCCTGAAAATTATTTTATCGAAATATCGCCAATTTATATTCGATTTTTTTTTAAATATTTAAGGTCAATTTTTGTCATCGTTATAATTATCACATTTTTTCTCATTACAGTTGATATTATTATTATTATTATTATTATTATTATCATTATTATTAACTTTAATACCTTTGAAATCTGCAGAAAGTCGAAATGGAGAGTACGAACCGTCGAGAGAAGAGGAGGAAGAGTTGGAGCGTGCGCTGGAGGCGGTCGACAAGGATGTACGAAATTTAGAGCGTATGGGACAAACTCACAGTCTATTAGAGCCGGCTCTCCTTGCTCAGCTCATGTCGGACATTGCCTCGTAGCCCCCCACCGTCACAACAAAGCCGGATGAATAGTTGATGATTGCAATGAAGAAAAAAAAAAAAAAGAAAAAAAAAAGCGAAGAAAAAAAAAAGAAAACAGAAAAAAAGGAAAAACAAAAAAAAAGTTCGCGCGGGTTCCTCGTAAACGTAGCAAAGAAAAGTTTGTGTATGTGCGCTGGTCAATGTAACACTGTATTAACTAACTCTGTATCGTTGTATAGTAAAATGAGACAAGAAATTCTGTCGAGTCGCCGCGAAAAAGCTCCCGGGAAAGTCCGTGTTTGACGGCAAAAAAAAAAAAAAAAAAAAATACACGCGATGTGTGAAGAGCCAAAAAAAAAAAAAAATGAAAAAATGGAAGAAAAAACCGGTGAAAAAAAATAAAAATAAATAAAAGCACGTGTAGCAAAGTGATTAGTACATAGAGAAAGGAATAATGTCATGTAAATCGCAATAATTTTGTTTTTTTTTTTTTTTTTGGCTATGTGTCTGTCAGGGAAGTTTGTTTGCTTGTTATTGCTAAATTTAATTCTTTTCGCGTATAAAGAAAGAAAAAAAAAAAGCAAAAAAAAAAAACAGCAGCAAAAATAAGAGAATTGTGCGGGAGGAAGAGGAGGAGGAGGAGGAGGCGGAAAATATTGCAAGATCGTTAACACACGCGTATGCTTGAGGAAATTTTGCTCTCGTCCGTTCTATAAACTGTAAAGAACGAGCACGTGGCTATGTATACGTTTTTTCTTTTTTTTTTTTTTTTTTTATAGTACATACAAGGCGCACTTACACACACACACACACACACACGCAAAAACGTACATTTACACGGCGAGACACATTGTGAGATGGCTAGATTAGTTATGTAAAAAAACAAATAATGATGGGGGGGAAAAAAAAATAATGAGCTCTTCAAGCAGCCCGAAGAGTTTAATCTCGCAAAAGGGCGGGTGGAGGGGATGAAGAGGCAAAGAAAAAAAATCGCCAGCACAGAGAATAATTCGATATGGTGCGAGCATTAATTGTACAAAGAAAAACGATATGCAACAGCATTTAAATACCTCTTAATTTAAATTTCGTTTGACCGATCGTTATCGGATATTTTATAGTCACCTCGGGACGTCCAAAAAATGTAATCTCTCTCTCTCTCTCCCCCGTTCGTGAGATGATTTTCATGTTTTAGTTTTCTCTTTCACGAAAAGCAATCATCCCATTAGCATCGTTTGTATGTGACAAAATGGACGTTTCTTTTTCGTTTGATTAAATTTCCATTTTTTCTTTTTTTTTCTTTTTCTCACTCATCAAAAAAATTGTAAAAATTTGGACAAGGACGTTTTCTTGAAAGCCAAAACCGGGAATCGTATCATTTGAGCTCTGCTGATGTGTTTAAATGTCGCTTTGTACATATCGCTGATTCTGTAACGGTTGATATTTGTAAATTATAAACATTACACGTATAAAATGACGTATAAACCGAATATATTATAAACAGAGCTGAAGGTTAAAGCGGGCATCTCACCCGATTTCGTTCACAGTTTCCATTGTAAGAAGTTCAAAAAAAAAAAAGGAAGAAAACAAAAAAAGTTTTCGATTTTCACATCGGAAAATCTTGATCCAAGTTTTTTTCTCTCATGTACGTCTCGAATTGTACACACACACACACATACACATTAACCAGACTCTTTCCGAATTTATTATCTCGCATCTGTATAAAAGTTTCATTAACATTCGCAAAAAGGAAAGAACGAGGAAGAAAAGAAAAAAAAAACAACGGAAAAAAAACCGTTGATTATATATATACACAACAATTGAGAGAACGTGTTTAAAATCTCCGATTTATCGCGGAGTATCTGAATATATATAAATATCCATTTCTGTAAATGATTTCACGATTCATCCATCAGCTCATTATATTGATTGTATGTGGAAAAATGCATTGTGAGCTACTTTTCGAGAAAAAAAAAAAAAAAAAACAAACAAAAAACCGTCGACCAAACCAGACGAAAAAAAAAAAAAAAAAAAAAAAAAAAAAAATAGCGAATGAACGTAGAATAAAAATGAAATAATGAGCGAAAAAAAAAAAATTCATTCAGAATTCGTGTTTTCAATTATCAATATAATCTCTGTGCCACTGACGCTGTAATATGAAATGATGAAAAAATGATGAATAATGACATTATTATAGCAACGGGAACACACTCGTACGACAGAGATAAAATCGTTGTCCTCGTTACGATTTTAACTTTATCGAGACAAGAAGAAGAAAATGAAAAAAAACGTTTGTATTAGCCAAATATTGACCGAATCCCCCTGAGAATTTCTGTATGAGATATTCAATTTGTGTCAGATGCAAACGAATTTTCAAACGATGATATGAAAAAAATTATGAACAAAAAACAAAAGAAAAAACGAACCGACACTATTAAAATTGCAGCACACCCCATATTGGGGCAATTAGAATAATCTTTCTATTCGTGCTAATGTCTTTCATTGTTATTATTATAATGGTTAATGGTATAGTTAGTCGGTTATACGATTGTACACGAAGAAAACACACGTCCCCTGAATTTTAGATGATGAATGAAAAGTGAACAGAGATGAAGAAGAAGAAAAAACAAAACGAAACGAGAACAAAAGAAAAACAATAAGGAACATTGTCCTCTGCTCCTCCATATGTACCTATATATATATATATATATATATATATATATATATATATACATATATATGTGTATGGCCCTTGTAACATATTATCATTATTATTCTTGACTTTAGGCAGTAACAATTACAATAAGCATATTTTTTACATTGCCTCGTAGTGTTCTCTCTCTCTCTCTTTCTGTTGTATTTGTTCCCTGTTATTTCACATCTCCTTATCGCAAAAACAAGAGACAATCGTGTGTTCTGTGTTTTTTTTTTATATTTGCTTTTTTATACGTAACTTTGCGTTCGTCGATCTATTTTTTTTTTTTTTTTTTCATGCAAAGCTTGAACATAGTAAAATAATCCATATAATTATTGGACAAAGAGATTAAGATTGCTATACGTATTAGAGTTTTAGATTTATTGAAAATTGCCTCTGAAAGTTATAAAAGTTTGCAAAAAATATTATTCAGACTGTAAATATAAAAATCGAGAGAAAATACTTGAAAAAAAATCGTGTGTATTGCGAAAAAAATCAGCACTTATATTTCATTAAGAAATGGTGGGTGGAAAACGATTTTTGAAAATGTTGTCTAACTATATACACACTATTGATAATTTTTCGGCATTATTATCGCTTAGAATCAATGTTTTTAGTATTCTCAGTATATTTGATTTTGTTTTTTTTTTTCAAATATTTTACTGCTTTGTACTTAAATTCTTATTGAATTTAACTTTTTTGGTTCGAAATGTATATATAGGTAATTCGTAAATGCGACATCTGGTGGTTGAGATGAGAAATAGACAAAGTGGCCGTTGAAAGGTTTAAATTTGGAAGAGTTTTGGAAAATCAGACAATATAGCTGGTAAAATTTCATAAAAATCACTGATAATCAAACAAAACTAATATACAGACATAGTATATATAATATGAGAATAGTAGAAACAATTAAGGGCCTTATTGAGTGAACAATTATATTTTCCAATTGAATTTTCAGTTAAAAAAATGTTTAAATTGCATATTTACAAATTTCACTCAATTGAATCTTCCAAAAAAAAAAGACTTTTATTCAAAATTTAAGGATGTCAAGATTCCTGAAATGCTCGTTAGATCGTAAATATG
This sequence comes from Dyspetes luteomarginatus, assembly GCA_963669185.1. Taxonomy (NCBI): domain Eukaryota; kingdom Metazoa; phylum Arthropoda; class Insecta; order Hymenoptera; family Ichneumonidae; genus Dyspetes; species Dyspetes luteomarginatus. The sequence goes on from OY769904.1 coordinate 30,482,596, forward strand.
ATCATATATTTTTACATTAAAATATCTTGAACAATCTGAGCTTAACCTCAAAATCGAAACCTTTGAGCCGCCGTGAGGCTAGCAATGAGGGCGCCACTGTAGACCGTTCTCCAAAATGTTGTACATCGCTTGGACGAGATTGAAAAAAGCTCATAGAAGATAATTATGGCCTGAATTATTCGAGTGTAGTAGTGATTGAGGCTGTATCGGCATATTTGTCATTCTGTCGTCTAATTGTTCGTGCTATCCATTTTTTTCTCGCGTTCTCGCGATCTTTATCGTGTCCCCTGCATCGCGTATCAATAATTTCCATGGGGAAAATATCAAGATCTTCAGCATCTGGTCCATAAGCTGGCATTCTCGTTCCACTTCGGTCCGGTTGCTTTTGGTACGAAAAAAAGAAAAAAATCGTCCATTTATTCGTGATAGTTTAATCGGATTTCCAATATATATATATATATATATATGCTATCTACGATATAATCTTACCATTTTTCTAAGTATTCTCTCAGCCAGTGAACTCTTTCGTTTTTCCCACTTGTCTTTCTCATCCTCGACCCCGTCAATCGATTCCTCGCTGTCTGATGGCATAAGCATAATATCGTAATTATTTCGTGATTGTCCGAGGATACCAACTTTTATACCCAATTCTGGCAATCTCTCTTCAGCACCGAGAAGAGCATTTTCCAAGTAAATTATTCGTGGATCTTTGGACTTTGTGGCGATTATTCCTGCAATATATTAATATTGACATATATATATAATTGATTGATAGTGTACATATATATATATATATGTACACTATCAATCAATTATGAGTAGAAATTAATCATCATCGTTGGCTACTGTGATTTGAAAAAATTGAACGATTCACAATTGATCTGACCCAATGAGAGAATCCGGTAGTCGCACTCTTCGTATAATATTTGATAAGGCAGAGGAGAATTTCGCATAAGTTTTCTTCTCATTGGCATCTTTGGGCCTTGCAATATACGCAATTCATTCTCGACGACAAATCTATTAACGACACCGCCACTTCTACGATCAGCTGTGTTGTATGCATTGGTACGAAACAGCCTGTGCATCTCAACTTCTGTGAGGGAAAAAAAATACCAGGAGAAAATTTGAGTATTCGAATAAATTTAAACGAAATTCCTATTTTCATATTTTCATCAACATTATTAATGGTTGTTTTTTTTTTCTTTTACAGATCCATCAACTAACCGATCAAGTTGTAATATTTTCGTTGCAAAGCAATCCAGACAACTCTGTGCGCGATACTAATGAGAATTTCAAATATTCTAAGATCTTTCTCGCCCTGTGACTGAGTTGGTATAGTCCCAGATTTTCTGCGAGCCATCATATGATGATAACAAGCTCCATTTTCACTACCAAGAAGAAGCTCGGAATATTCACGTCCAATGATACATCGAAGAATTCTCATTTCTTCAGCTCTTCTCAATCTTCCACCACCAGCCAGAGGATTCGATACTTTTCTCTCGGTGGCTGCACGTTTTTCTGCTATTTCCTCCCAAACGTCGATGTAATATTGAAAGTATAATATGAGAGAACGAAGAAAACGATCGATCAATGGCAAATGAAAGAAATTTATGAATTGTTGAGTCATCGAATTCATTACGAGATACATAACGAGATCTTTAACATCTTGGAGTATTACGACATTTGGATCAGCAGGAGACACTTTTCTCAAATAACGTTTGCGAAAATTTATCTGGAAGAAAAAAAATATATATTGATATCATTTTTATAAAAAAAATACTTAAACATATATTTCTTCTCTTTTTTTTACCTTCTGACTTTGATTAAGAGTCTCGTGAAAATTTAGTACCAAATATCCGTGGGGACAATATATTTCAGACGTGCGATCATTTCTAGACTTCCGGTCGCCACCCTTGATCGCTCCATCCTCTTTCTTAGTCGCTCTTGGATCACGTGGAGAATTAATCAATTAAAAGTACATCAAGAAGCTATTTAAATTTTTTTTTTAAGACTCGTGGAATTATAGATAATTGAAAATTTGAAATGTTACCCCGATATAGTCAGACCCTCCGCAATATCGTCCCATACATAACGCTTCTCCACTGCTCCTGAATTTTCCGGCATCTTGACATTTTATTCTATCGATAATTGAGCATAATTATAATTGCTCGAGGATCCTCCTGAGTGACCTAACCGAAAAAAAAAAAATCAAATGTCTCACTGTGAACATTTTCCGAGACACCTGAAGTTGTAGCTGATCTGAGATATTGATTTGTGCCAGGCTGTACTTGGTATTTGTCCAAAATTTATACATATCAATTTATATTCAACAAGTAAAAGGAAACAAATATTGCAATTTTTTTTTTTCATAACACTTAATGGCTAAGTTTCAGTAAAAAAAAAAATATCTTTGTTTCTCAATTTTTTCAATCTGATTTTTTTTTTTATCTCTTACGAAATCGGCGATATCGCGAGATAAAATATGAGGATTTTTTAAGGGGTGGTTATTCCACCTCTAGTATCCGCCAAATACCTTAAGGTCCTAAACAAGATGGCTCGTGCATTAAAAATTCAAATTCTTCTCGGTAATTCTTATTATTTATTTGTACAAAGTATAAACTATACAGATTGATCGCTATTTTCAATTTCACAGAGTGGATGTCTCGGCATAGAATCTAAAATAGGCTGATCCTCCGGGAAAATAGCTGTCGAAGGTTTTTTCCAAAATTTCGTATACGGAATTTTCTCTGTATCTTTAATGCTAAAATGATGTATTCTGCATCTAACTTTGACCTCTTCTCGCTTATTTATCGTCACAGTTACGTAAAATTCTTTATTTTGAATTTCAAGGTCAGGGCCAGTAATTTGTTGCTTTGGCATTGTTATTGCTTCATCCGGTACATGAATATTACATTTTCTAAGAGCCGCCCTGACATGATACTTTTCCAATGTCCAGGGATGATTTATCGATACAACGACACTGACTAATTGACGAGCGAGCGTACATATAGTTCTGGGCACCCAGGCTGAGCTGTATGTCGGCAATTCCCTTTTTGTTTTCTCCATTTCATCTTTGTATTTCTCTAAATTTTCGGGACTCGCGTAAATGGCCAATCCAGGAAGGAGCAATTTTTCATATGCCTGAATGGGATTCATGCTGATTTTTTCGCCTTTGTTGCCAATACCGGTCACATAACTCGTTAAAATAACATCGATCGGTGTTTTCTTTTTTACATCCGTATTCTCGACATATTCGTAAATCCAATTTTTCGATCGAAATCTCTGAGGTTTTGCATCTTTTGCGTGGAGTCTCAGGGGATATTTTCGTCGCAAAACAAACGTATTCTAAAACAAAGAAAGAACAAAAAAAAAATACCTCGAAGATAGGAATTGTCATAAAGATATTTTGGTTGGCAAAAGAGCTAATTTGTAGGTTAGCCATCAAGCCCGTAACATTTTTGATTTTTTTTTTCATTTAAATAAATATGTAACGTACCCGTGTTTGTTGTGCCAGCAGTCCACTCGAACTAGCAAATATTGGCTTAATTCCTTGTCGAAAAAGACCGCTTAAAACCCTCGCGTAATTCATGTTTATTTTCGTTTGAATCTTTTAATTTACGATTTTTGAGGTTAGGAATCCATTGTGAACTATTCACGCAGCGAGCTTTTTTCGACAGATGGCGCTTCGAGCTCTAATCGATATTTCTCGCAGCTAATTTCACAGTTTAACGTGATGTGATATATATATATTCTCTCTCTCTCTCCATCGTGAGTGCCGCTAATTCCATCTCTCTCTCGTGCTCACATTAAAAATTGTCTTAAGGTGATGTGGAACACGCATAAATTCGAGGGGAAATTTTTTTTTGCAAATTTTTTTTCGTAAGACTATCCAAGACTATTTAATTGGTAAAAGTTTATTTTTAAGTTCGTGTGAAAAAAATTATTTTTCCTTTTGTTCAAATATTTAATTATTATTATTGAATAATTGTTCAAACAAATTATTGGGGGTAATGTTAATCTTTCACACGTCACCTTAAAACGAATTGTACACGGACTTTTCCAAGACTTTGCTATTGTTCTCTGTTTTGCAACTATTTACCATTTTGCCTTTATTCAAAAATCTATTTGCAGAATTTCGTTTTTACTCTATATATAGTAATACAAGTATGTATATGTATGTATATATATGTGTATATATATATATATATATATATATATATATATATATGTATGTCTGTACAAATGTAATCACACGTACAAGTAGCAGTAATTTTTTTTCATTGATACACTTTTAATGTTTATGTATAAGCATTGCTAAATATTAGTTTTAGAATTTATGGTATTCAATCCCTCGAAAAGTCGCGCAATGTGCCGGGTCTTCTATATATATATATACGTATTTATACATATATATGTATATATAGTTATCGGACTATCTACGAATGGACCAGAGAGGATCGAGTTGACTCAATGGATCAATTTTGTCAGTCTTCTCTTGCGGTGCCGTTGGAATTTTTGTTTGCGAGCTCGTTTGCCCAATCGATTGTTCACCTGGAGAAATGAGACAAAAAAAATCATCAGTCTCACTTTGTTTCTCAAAAAAAAAAAAAAAAAAAATGAAAGTATCGCCTCTTGCCTTGTTGCCTCGCGATACCATGCTGAATCCCAACACCAAGATTATGTAAAAAATCGTCTGATGGATGACAATGTTGTGGCTTTTTCATAGCTCGTCCCTTGTTGCCTTTCATGCTCTCGAAACACTCAAAAGTTGATCTCGTTGATGACAAAATTCCACCTTGTTGAATAAAAAGTTGTTAAATTTGATTTCAATATTTTTTCTTCATTTTTCTCATCTATTTCACAATTTATTTATTTTTCTCCACAATTTCACTCACGTTTCATAAGTGTATCCTGAGCGTGATAAAGGACCATTCGATAACCGAATAAGAGAGAATCCTTGTCCAGCATGCATCTACGATATTTAACGAGAGTCGAAAATACGAGAGGCACATCGAGCCCACCGTGGCCAGCTCGAACGTGACAAACTGCAGCTGCAGCTAATAAAAATAATCCACTGAGGGAGCCACCGTGCAAACAGTGAACAATTATTGGCTTTGGTGAACAATGTCTCAGCGCCTGTTCCGACAATATATCCGTGGCGAATGTCAACAAAGAACCAGGACTACTTGGCAATCCGCTAAAACATTTTTTTAATTATTATTAATTGTCACTGGCATTACTTTTTTTTTCAACTTGTATCTCGACAAAGAAATTTCTTACACAAGCTGATCAACAAAATTCTTTTGTTTGCTCCAATTTTTCACGAATATAACTCAATCGTTTCGGATACTTGTTGATTTTGAATTTTTTGGGAATAAAAGAAATAAAATCTAGTTTCTCACTTTTGTAATTGTTCACTTATCGAGTGATAATTTTCAACATAAATTGGCTAAGAAACAATAATGTTGGATATCGAATTTTGTCAACATTTATTTAGATCTCAAGACATTTGTATAAAAAGTTTTTCACGAATAAAGTGACGTTTAATGATAGTTGATTTTATCGAAAATCAACAAACAGATTCTGATTTTATGGAAGGTTCAATTTTTCTAAAAATTCCACCAAAGGGATAAAGATGCTTTGTAATTTTTCTCCATTAACAAAATTTCAGAGAAAATTTTCCTAGAGATGAGCAAATAAAAATGTGAAGAAACCCATTTTCTTGCTGAGGAAACTTTTGTGAATGGTAGAATTTGACTTTTTTAATTTTATAATTATAATTCTGAAACGCGAAAAAGATTTGTATTTTCGTTAACTCACGTTGATGGCCAAACGAGATATTGCATATGAACGACGACTCTTTCGATCCTTTGCTGAGAATTGGCAATAACAATAACTCTCTGAACGTAAGACGTGTGATTGGTAAAATTTTTCAATGACAGAGTAAATTTGCCGATCGTCAAATGATTTTCTTTGTTCGACGGCCAATAAATCTCATCGTTCAACTGTACGAAAAAAAAAAATGAATGAAATAATTTACAACAATTAATTAATATGACAAGTTGAATTGCTTAAATATTCGAATAGTCACCTGAGCGTCGGTGGCTAAACAAGCTATAACTTCGCTACCCTGTTCCCAAATCATTGTCCAAAATGCCTCATAAGTTTCAGATTTTGGTGATTGGCCAACGATAAAAGCTGCCGGTGTCCACTGTGTCAAATCATTAACGTGCGACGCGTTGATATAATCAGATGACAAATCATTAGCCGCGAGTTTGACTCTCGTCGAGTCGTAAGGTAATAAATTAATTGTTCTATTCGCGGTTGAGTGTGCTTGAGCCACATAACACGTTTGTCTCGTTCTCTCTCGTTCCTGAAAAAAAAAAGAAGCCATGAAAAAAACAATTATAAAAATCGTCCTCGTTTCTTTTAATCACGAAAGACAAAAATTCATCTACCTCAAAGTCATTAATTTCGCTCCACTTAATATCCAAATTGGTCGAACCGCTGAGTGTTTTAACTGTCAAACTGTCGACAAATTTTTCATATTTCTCAATATCATTGACAAATTTTTTCAACGCTACAGGATCACCAAGCGGATCTCTTCTTGGCTGTACATCCGTGTACCAAGTGTCCCATACAATTTGAAGATTTTCGTGTTTCTCCTCAAATTGTTGGCTAATATCAAGACTATCCTTTCGTTTATCATTTACGACGGATAATGGAACAATTGGTATTGTCAAATCTTTGTTTGTTTTATCGATGGAATGTACCTCAGGCACTAAAGGTGCATGATTTATCGTTATATCGAGTTCAGCCAAAAGATCAAGATTTGATTTGATAGTTTCACTTTTTTCAGCTGGTTTATCAATTATTTCCGGTTTAACGGTTGTTGTCAAACTCGTCGAATCGGTACTAGATTGTTGCTCGTAATTTTTTTCACTACTCACAGCTTGCCCCGTAGCCACAGTATCTGCAATAATAAAAAAAAAAAAAAAAAATACATCAAATTCGGTTTTTACGTTTAGTAATTTTCCTCGAGTATAAAAAAAAAAAAAAACGAAAATTACATTATAAAAATTACCTTGATTCTGCGATTGATTTTCATAACTCGGGGTATAATAATTGTTATCGGAATTTGGCAATTGATAAGAACCATTTGAATATTGCGACGATGGCGTTAAATTTGTCGTAGCTCCATTACTGGCACTCGTGTATCTCGAATTAGCATCTTGCTGTCCATAAATTTGTTGTCCAATTTGTCCATTTTGTGGCAATGCGTATGCGTTATCGTTGCTTCCAGTTATGCTTGATCCGCCATTTTGGGAATTTTGATAACCAGAACTGTAAGAATAGGAGCCAACGGATGGATCATAAGCGTATCCAGGATGTCCTCTGTACGAGTCAGTTGACGAGCCATGAATTCCCGTTGATGTTTGACTAACTCCAGAATAAATATCAGCATAAGCCTGAGAATAATTTGGATATTGGCCGATAATGTTATTATGAGCCTGCAATGGATATTGATAATTTGGCAAATAGCTCGGATTACTCGTTGATTTTGTGTGACTCTGAATCATTTCGGTAGCTGTTGAATAATTATCTTTATTTCCAATTTGCGATGACATCGAGCTCGCTACTGAGTACTGATGAATTCCACCAGCCTCGGATTGATAATTTCCATAAACATTTGAATAATTTTCAATTGATTGGCTCGATGGTATTTGAGATACTTGAATATTCTGTGCAATCGATGTTTCTGGATAAATTTGTTGATTTTGCAACGTGTAATCGATATTATGCTGTTGTGGGGTATTCGATGACTGCGTCGCATCGACATAATATACATTTGACGATAATCCACTTTGTCCAGTAACAGTTGAGATGCTCGATGGATAAATTGAATTATGAACGGAATTATTATCGATCGTTGAGAGATGAGAATTATTTTGTTGATTTTGTGGATATTGATCGATTGTTGAATATGATAAATTTGAAACTGGTGGATGAGTACCAAATTGTTGCTGCTGATGATTTTGTTGATGTACATTAATGTCAGACGTTGAATAGCCAAAAGGAACAGGGCCCTCCAAAGCTTGTGGAATTTGTTGTTGTTGTTGCAAAACTTGATAATTGTAAGTTTGGGCATTATCGTATGATTTTTGTTGTCCTTGTTGTTGTTGTTGTTGTTGCTGCTGCTGCTGCTGCTGCTGCTGCTGCTGAGATTGATGAATTTTTAATTCTGACTGTGTAGAATCTTGCCTGATCTCATCATTGAGATAAGAATTGGATGAAATATTTTGCTGGCTTGCCGTTTGATGCAGCACGTGCTGCGAAGATTGTTGATTGATTATCGATGATTGATTACTCGATATATTTCCCATTTGATTATAAAGAGGTAAATTTTGATATCCAGTCGATGATGAACCAGATTGCATACCACTTTGAATCTGATATCCACGATTATCCTGAATAATATTGTAATCTGTTTGATATTGAGGATAATCCGAATTTTGAGTCTCGTACGATGTTTGAGGGACGATTGGATATTGGGATTGTTGGACAGGAATTGGCGAGGCTGAAATTTGTTCATTATGAGAATTGTTGTAACCAGCATAACGAGTACTATTGCTGGATACTTCCGTGCCATCTGCCGATTGTCTGCTGGCTTGTCTATACATACTGTCAGTATTTGTTGTTCCAGTTTTTGGAAAACTTTGTGTACCGCCGCCATTTGTAAAATTATTATCATCGCCATATTGACGATACTGATGAGGATTATACTGGGATTGTTGCTGCGCGATATAATAATTATTATAATCGCTTGGATAATATTGTTGATAATTTTTTTGGGACGTTTGTAATTCTCCGGTAAGTTGTTGCAAAGGATTAACGGAATTTCCACCATCAATCGTATTGCTAGGATCGATCGTATAATTTTTCATTCTTACGTTAGAATTTTGATGAATTTTTGATATTGTTTCTTTGTCATTTCCGTAATTATTCTGCTGATAATTTGTTGGATTATTATTCTTCAATCTAGCTGCCAAATGATCACGCAATTTCATACCAGAACCTGCAGGTTTTCTGCTGTCTGTGCTCGTTGTCGGTGCGATTGTCACTTCTGTCATATTCAACCCATAAGTTCCTTTCTCATTTCGTGCCATTATTTGTTCTCTCTCTTCCTCCTGGACCCGACATGTGCTTTTTACTCGTTGTAGCAATTTTGTCACGTTCACCTCGAGCTTTCTGTAAAATTCTAAGCCTTTCGTTGATTTTGCCAATAAATCCTCGTACGCGTCGTAAGAAGTTATCAGAGAATTTATCGTTAATTCACGACGTTTTAATATCTCATCGACTGCCTTACGAGTATCGGCTGTATGCGCATAAGCGTCTGTTAATGCTGCCAGAATATTATCTTGGGCAGCGAGATTTTGATCGATCAAACTAACCAGAGCTTGATGTTTGCTTATCTGCTCGGAAAAAAGTGTCTCGAGTGAGGCAGATTCGGCTGTTGCTGTTACCAATAAGCGTGTCAAATCATCCTGCGCTATCGAGTCTCGAAGCTTTGCGTGTAATTCATTTCTCTGACGTTGCATCTCGTCCACTTTTCCCAATATACGTTTTAATTCACGCGCGTGAATTTTGTCACTCTCGGTCTCGCCCTTTTGGCCTGTAAAATTACAAAAAAAAAAAATATATTTTTTTTTTCAACGAAATATCAATTACAGACGAATGATAAGAAAAATTGTAAATCATATTAATGTTTTTTTTTTTTTTTTTTCAAAGATTTTTTGGGGAAACATCAAACACTCGAGAATTTTTTTCCCAAAAATCTCATTCGCGCAGTGAAATTATGAAATTTTTCGTAAATTTAGTTTTGAATTTGTCAAATTTTTACGTTCTACCTGGAGAATTAGCGCATGGTGTAGGAATTTTTGCTATCAGATCAGCCAGAGGTTGAGCCAAAACTTGTAAATTATTAACGTGCAACGTCATAGCTCGATGAAGAGCTTGATTGCTCTCTGATGCTTTGGCATGAGCTTCCTCGTATTTTTTTGCCTCTCTTGTAAGATCAGTCGCGACTATTGTCGGTGGTCTTTTTCCCATTGTCTCCTGATATCGCTTTTCACTATAAATTAAAACGAAAAAAAAAAAAAAGAAAATATTCTATAAATTGCCCTCGTGAATTTTTCTCATTTATATTTTCAATTTGTGTGTTTTTAGGCTCGAATGGAATTTTAAATTGCATCATTACCGCTGTTCTTCTTCAGTAAGCAAACTGTCGATTTCTTTCAACATTGCCTCAACGTCACGATAAGTATCAGACAGTTTTCCCATTATATCGACAAGATCCTCGATAGCTTTTGGTCTCGCATTAAGAGCTGCGCATCTTTCTGCCAATTCATCCGGTAATGGAAGAAAATCTGTTTCGGGTGCCTGTGCATCAGGATCCCAAAGACTCAAATGCTGAAGTTTTAACGAGGCAAGATAAGTCTCGAGCTGTTGATCACGTTCCTCAATTTTCGTGCCAACTGAACGAAGAATTTTTGCCTTTTCCTCGGAATACAAAGAACTCGCCTCGTGAACTTTCATCGGTACTAATCTGCAAAAAAACCAAATATGAAAAAAAAAAATATATATATATATGTAAAAAAAAGATTAGACAAATGGGAGAAAAATTAAGAAAATATTTGAGAAATGAGAAAATTCGAAATATTCAATCTGGCAATTTTTACCTGGCGAATATATCTGGTCCTGATACTTCGGGGTCATTGACACTAAAGCTAATTCCTTTGACGAGAGACGCACCATTCACCGTTGGCAGGAGATCTTTTTCCGGTACTTCCTCGTGATATATAAATTCATTTTCGTTCTTTGCTGCTTTTCGTTTTCCCTCGATAACGTCATTTGTGAATGTAAGCGCTTCCTCGATTGCCTCTTTCTCACCCGTTGTGCCCGTTATTCCCATTGTTCCTTTCGCACTCGTATATATTGAACGGACATCGTTTAGAGCCAACAACGATGCATTGTAAAATGCTACACGTTCACCCATTTTTTGCTGCTCCTCGGCCGCAAGGCCCTGATACAATTGAGTCACGGCTAGGTGATAAGCCCTCTTGAATTTTACGTATCTCTTCCAAGTCTGTGCGTAAATTATTGAGTTTATTTTAAAAAAATAGCCGAGAATATGGCAAATTAATTATGTTTGTCTTGCGCGTATGTCCAAACAACCGAGAATGTGGCGAATTAATTATATGTTTGTCCGAAAAAAATTCGTTACTCGCTCAAAATTAACTCAAAGCATGATGATTTTTTTGTGCTGAGAATTTTATAAAAAATGCTAATATTTTTTTTTTGCCAAGGTCTGCGAGGCTCTGATTTAATTGAGTCGCGGCTAGGTGATAAGCCATCTTGAATTTTACGTATCTCTTCCAAGTCTGTGTGTAAATTATTGAGATTATTTTTAAAAATAGCCGAGAATGTGGCAAATTAATTATATGTTTGTCCAAAAAAAATTCATTACTCGCTCAAAATTAAGTGCCATCAAAATGGCAGGCTCAAAAAGTCTAAAAAAAAAATGGTACAGAGTTGGCTGCTGTGAGTGAAGGTGTGAAATTATTTACAATATTATGTGAATTGTCGATAAATTGCAATAACATGAGAAATAATTATTTATGTGTCGAACGAAGGAATTTTGTACTATAAAAAGAATGCGAAACTTTTAATGAATTTTCATTCAGGTCACGTAATTTGTGTTATTTTGTAACCGAAGCAAATTTATTGGATAAATTTACGAGTGCGAGAATCTCTGATAAATGTCAATATAATTTATTTTGTTTTATGATAAATATAAAATAATAATTTATACCTTGTAAATTTTAGATCCAACAGTATCGGATATCGGATTATCCTCGCTGTTATTTGGTTCGAGTGTGTCGAGAGCTTGAGAATAGTAATCGACGATCTGCTTGGCAACTTTTGCTGCATCGACGAAAATAATAAAAAAATTCTTATAATTAATTTAAAATTCTTTAAAAGAAGAGAAAAAAAAAACCAATCTCGAGTTATTCTCGCAATACTTGCCTACTATAGTCGGTTTTCGATTGTCCAGCATACTCTTTTCCAGTATACACTCCTGTGCCTGAGCGAGACACAATTGATGCATAAAAGTCATGAGTTCCGGTGCCAAATCGAGACTCGAAATATTGAGACTGCTCTCGGATACCCTCTGGGCTTTCCAGCTGTGCAATTGCTCAAATGCCCATGCGGCGCATTGAAAATGAGCGCAAGCCATTTTCATACCCTCTGCTGTGGTGCGTTCCGTTCGGGCGCCCAATTGAGTATGCACAGCGCCAATATTGTACAAAATTGCTATTATCTCGAAACGTATATTGCTCGAAGAACAGACCATATTTCCATAAGCGTCGTTCCTGTTTTTTATTTGTTTTTTTCATTCCGAAGAAATAAAACAAAAATAATAACAAGAAATGCCAATTTAGTGCCAATCAGAGCGAGAATTATTTTTCGTTTTATTTTTTGTTAAATAAAACGAATAAATTTTTTAATATTTTTACCAAGTAAATGTCACAGCTGCAGCATCATCGGGTCCCATGGGAAATCTGCTCTGCAGAAAGTGCAATTGACAGTAATATTTTTGCAGCAAAGAGCAACACGTGACCGCGAGAGTCGGACAAGTTGGACCAACACGAATGGCAGCGACCATAGTTCGTAAATTTTCCAACTGGTGTATCTCGTTTGAGTATGATTCTGGATCTTCGTTATAAAAATCTCGTATATACTGGGATAAAAAAAAACAAAAAAACAAATGAAAAAAATATCTTACGAGTGATAAAAAATATATTATCATAAAAATATAATCTAATAAGTGCTTGCAACTTTTTAAATCCACTTAAATACGAGCAGAAACAAAATGGAAAATGCTGGGTCAGATTTTTTTTTTTTACTCAGCATAGAATATCATTTTTCCTCGCTGTCAGAATTTTAAATAAATGCTCATTGTAATAATTTCATTAAAATTTACACTCACCTGTTTCAATTTTGGACCAAAAGCCGTTGCTTCCGGACTGACTTTCAATTGAAACGATATCATCGGCAATCTCGGTACTGCCTCCATCTTTGCTCCTTTCGGTGTCTTTTACACTCGCGATTTAAACTTTTCAAAAATAAACCAATACAATTTTACGATCTCACATCTCACCCTGTCACTTTATATTATTTCCAATTCTCGTTTTAGAGGTTAAAATAAATTATTCGAGGAAAAAAACAAAAATAAACGTTTCGAAACGTTTGTAATTTAACGATTTACACACGGATTATGATGATGACAAACGTCAAAAGTTTTTTCCATTATGGATGCCATGAATGCCGCAGTAGAATTGCACTCATTCCCACACTACGATGTTTTTCATCGTGGTTGAGCCACACACACACACACACAGTAAGAACGAAGAACCGGTGTGTGAAAAAAAGAATTGATTGCACAGAGGAAAACGGCAAAGATTGATCGCAATTTTCAACATATAGGGAAGAAAAGCACGAAGAGCTAAACTGTGTGGTGGAAAATTCTATTGTATCTTTTGGAAAACGTCGTTTTTACGAGAGGAAAACTGCAATTTCAAGTCGCACTTGAGAATTCTCCAGGAGACTCGAAAGTGCGATAGACACTAGCTCACCAACACACTGATGAGCGGCGAAATGGTAAGAGTGGGGGGTGAATGTCGACGGTCAGCTGTGTTTGGATGAACTGCCGCAGTGTGTCGTGGGAGTTGGCTTCGGGCAGAGCGGGGAGTGGGGGTATCAGTCACGCACAGTTCGCGAAGCGCGCACACACGTTACACACGTATCGCTTTGATACACACAAAATTATAATTTACACATCTCTCTCTCTCTCGTACTCGCTAAAATATCTACAAAACACACTGTTGCCATTGCGAAAAGAAATGATTCCATTCATCTAAAAAAACAACAATGGCTCGAGCATACATTAAAACTCTCGGATGAAAAAAAAAACGATTAATACGCGTGTTGTGTAAATTTTACATTTCGATCATTTGTGCGATCTCATCTTTACGACAGGATTAAATCATTCCGATGAGAAATGTACCGTTTGTTTTTCCCGTCTAATCAATCGTAGATTTGTTCGTTACAGAGTCAATTATTATCGGGATATCGTTAGTTCGTAAATTAATTTATTTGTCAAAGTTTAAAGTTCGTACAATAGTCGTGTGTGTGTTTTTTTTTGTAGTGTTTAACGTTCGAATATCACGAACTTTTGAATCAACCTCTTTTTTGCCAGATATTTTGACGAGAGGTATCGAATTAAGCTGATACAATTGTGTGTGATTATTGTGCGTGAAAATGTGTTGTTTATCGTGAAATGGTGAAATTGAGAAATTGGCGTAATCGTGAAATAAATTATAATGACTCGCCGTTTAAATTGGCCCATGTGCTGAGGATATTATAGTCGTAATAGTCAATATTCGTATAATTATATCATTGAAGAAAATTTTAAAAGCAAAAATTAAATCTTTAGCATCGCGATGAACGCTCGTCAAGATAATTCTGAGAGCGTTCAATTTACGGAAATGGAGAAATACGAGAGTGATCCTAAAACAAAAACAAAAATAAAAAGAACGAGAAGAGGAAATTGCAAACTCAACTCAAATGATGGCCTCAGTCTTAATGATATTTTGCAATGCTTCAACGGTCCTATCAGTCGTGAACAGGCCTGGGCACTTTGTCATCAAACTGTGAAAAGCCTCGTGCATTTATCTTGCAACGAATTACGAGAAATTGCAGAATTTTCACAAATAATACTTCACAAAGATGGATATATTATTCTGGATTTGCCAAAAGGTAAAAAATATTATGAAACATTTACATTTGCACGAAATTTTTGTGGCTCTGCTGAAAGGTAAACAATTGTGCAAATTTAAATTTGCCCAGAATTATTGTGGATTTGCCAAAAGGTAAAAAATTATGCAAATTTAAATTTGCACGAAATTTTTGTGGCTCTGCTGAAAGGTAAACAATGGTGTAAATTTAAATTTATACTCAATTTTTGTCGATTTACTAAAAGGTAAAAACTTGTGCAAATTTAAATTTGCCCAGAATTATTGTGGATTTGCCAAAAGATAAAAAATTATGCAAATTTAAATTTGCACAAAATTTTTGTGGCTCTGCTGAAAGGTAAACAATTGTGTAAATTTAAATTTGAACTGAATTATCGGATGTAAGTTAATTTATGAATAAAATAAAAATTACATTACTCTGACAAGAAAATCTCGAAAAAAAAATGTTTTCATGAAAAGTTCCTCCATGAAGAATAAAAATCACCCAAAAGCAAATTTTGCTTTGCTTTCTATTTTTCTATCGTTTGGATTCAAAATTTCACATTTTAAAGGATTTTTTTTTGTATTTACAGATTCACAGAGCACTTTACCATCGGAGCAAAAGGTGAATAAGGAAAATGATTAATTCACCGATCGTTTCATGATTGTTTTTTTAGAAGGGATTTCCTTTTAATTAAAAGAAAAAAAAAATTCTTGATTTGCCACAGGTGGTTTTTTCACTCGGTATATTGATATTCAAGGCTCTTGACTTTGGCATGGATGAGAAAGAAGAGAGGCCACTTTCACCCGATCTTGAGGATCTGATAACAACAATGACTCATGCGGACGAAGGTGATTTTAATCTTGAATAACTATCAGAATTTTTGCAAAATATATACCTAATTTATAGTCGCAGTTTTAAGATTAAAAATTTGATAATCTGGGATTTTTAGATGGCGAACCGGATACTGAGGAGAGACTGCAGGAAACGGACGATGAGGGAATCGAGCGTGATTCCGGTGAAGTAGAAATGGATGAATTGCCAATGTCGAAGAGCAATATCGCTTATGGAAAAAATTCATATTATTGCAGTCTAAAAAGTATTCTCCAGGTGATGAAATTTTTATTTAAAATTTATTCTCGATACTTTTGCAATAAAAATTATTATATTAATACAAATTGATGATATAATTAATTCTTTCCATACCATGTGAAAAATGGCACCTGATCCATACAAACATGAGTCTATCGAGTTTTACGACTTTTTTTCCCTATTCAAAGTCGTTCTGAAAATCCCTAAAAATTTGTTAATATACTTTGAACTTTGTAGAATAAATGTCTACTTAATTTTGAAAAAATTAAGTTTAGTATGATTTTAATTATCGAAGAATAATCAATAATTGGGAAGATAAATCGACCAGACACGAATGAACAATGTTTGTATGGAAAGGATTAATATATAAATTGTATTTAAATTAATGCTGGAATTTTTGTGGAATTAAAGATGTGCATCAGACACGTTCAAGGCTCCGAGGATCACGCTGATGCCCATTATCGCGCTGTTATTCGAGCATTCGTCTCCGAGGCTCTGGAACTCTCGCAATTTCTTGAAAAAGTCACGGCGGAGAGAAAACAGGCAAATTTGAAAAATTTCTCGAGCACAGCGAGCTCGAGACATGGGACAACGTCGTCGCAGCATCTGGAAACACTGAATTTCGATGATTGGGTAAATTGAGTAGAGAAAAAAAAAAGAAGAACAATCTTTGTCATTTTGGGACTAATCAAAGCGGTGATGGGATTTGAATTATAATATAAATATAATTCGTAAATAAATATAATTATAATATAATATAATATAATATAATATATATATAATAATTCGTAAATAAATATAATTCATAAATAAATATAATTCATAACGATACTTCTGTTTCTTATAGACAGACATTAGGATTTGGCGAGCAATACAAGTACGTAAGCATCGTCGAACGTATGCTTGCGAGTTCGTAGAAATAACGAGAGTACCAACGAGCATGCGATTCATTAGCACCGAAAAATAAATAAAAAATTATTAATAATTCTCGATAGAAAATTAAAAAATTTACACGATAAATCTTGACAATTTGATGACTCAACGTGTTTGAATTCACAGGCGAGATTTTGGGTCCAAGTTATCGGTGAGCTGCGCAATGGTGTAAAATTGAAAAAAGTCGAGGCGAATTTGGGAAAACGAGGCAGGTCACGGGGTCGTGGAAGAGGAGCCGAATTCGAATTAACGCCATACGAAATTCTCATGGACGATATCAGGGAGCGTCGATATCGTCTGAGAAAAACACCGGCACCACCGACAAATGCAAGAAAAGACGCTAGAACTATAGTACTCGATTTCATAAGAAGCAGACCACCATTGAAAAAAGTCAGTTTTAAAATTATTACAAAACGAAAAAAAAAAGAAAAAAAAACAGCGAAGATTTATAGTTTTTTTTGTTTTTGTTTTTCAAGGCATCTGATCGACAATTACCACCGGCAAAGAAACAATCTACCGTTCGAGAATTATTGATGGAAAGCATCAAGAAACCACCGAGACCGCTGAGATCGTGCAGTCATCGGTTGCAGCAACAATCACGCCTGAATAATTCGTTGCCTTTGCAGCAAAGTGAGTTGACGCAAAATGACCAAAGAGTTTTATCGCTCAAAGCCTCGATGTGGTTGATACATGAGAAATTTATTATTTGTGGCTCTCTGGGAATAGCATGAAAGGGCTCATGGGCGGTGAACCGAGTCTCGAGGTTCTCGAGTCCGCGTATGACCTCCTGTTATCCTTTAGGTCTCGACCTACGCAATTATCGTCGTAGGGGGGTTTAAAATTTTCGTGGGCGGTTACTTATTGAGTGAAAAGGTCGAGAGCAGAGTCAAGTCACTCTTTTCTCAAAACCCACAGATGCTTTTTATTATTTATATGCTTACTAATTGATAAGTATTTAAGGGTTTTTTTCGATTTTCAAATCCACGTTTTGGTTTTTTTATTAAATACTTTTATTCACGATGGCGCCACTTGCCCAAAAAAATGTCAAAACAAAAAAGTTTCGTCTCTTGATGAGCTTGAATAGCATGAAAGGGCTCAGCGCAGTTTACCGAGTATCGAGTTTCACTGCGCTCGAGTCCGCTGTTATCCTTTAGGTCTCGACCTACGCAATTATCGTCGTAGATGGGCTTGAAATTTTCGTGGGAGGATGTTCATTCAGTGAAAAGGTCAAGAGTGGAGGATAAAGTTGGCGTATTTATCAGAGATTCTTCAACTTTTTCTTTCTCGCAGATAATGAAATTCTTCGTCAAGTCAGCCACTTTTTTTTCAATATCCACAGATGATTTTCATTAATTATAATTGCTTGTTGATTGAAAAGTAGAGAAAATTTATAGATAGAACGAGTCATTAGAATTTTTTATAAATTTGAATCAAGGAGACTCGATATCGTTCCATAAATCGTTACAAAAGTCAGAATTGCTCACAGATCGCCGCTGACTAATAATAAACGATATTACTCATCGTTTGCTTCATAAGAAGGGACAAATTCGCGCGCATAGTTAGACAACCCTTTATTACAAGGGTAGCGAATGAGCGCATGCGAAGAAATAAGGGATGACTTTTCGATGTCAAATAAATTTCATGCGCTGCAAGCATATTTACCCTGTGAGAAAAGGATTCCTCGGAGCTTTTAAAAAAATCTCCGGAGCTTTTAAAAAAATAATAAAAACGATTTTTTGTAGTAAGATGAAAATTTGTTTTATAGAAAAAAAAAGCGTCACATTTCGGCCAAACTTGAGGGTCAGCATTGACGAAACGAAATTTCAAGTGATGAAGAATCAGCGAGAATGTATAGATAGAACGAGTCATTAGAATTTTTTATAAATTTGAATCAAGGAGACTCGATATCGTTCCATGAATCGTTACAAAAGTCAGAATTCCTCACAGATCGGCACTGACTAATAATCGTTACAAAAGTCAGAATTGCTCACAGATCGCCGCTGACTAATAATGAACGATATTACTCATCGTTTGTTTCATAAGAAGGGACAAATTCGCGCGCATAGTTAGACAACCCTTTATTACAAGGGCAGCGAATGAGCGCATGCGAAGAAATAAGGGGTGGCTTTTCGTTGGCTCATAAATTTCATGCTCTGGTAGTATATTTACCCTGTGAGAAAAGCCTGGAGCTTTTGGGGAGCAAGGGGGGGTGGTGGGAAAAGGCACGAGAGTATCGTGGGTGGCGATGGTCGCGCACAGTCACCGCACATCGATCAATACCCTTAACATAGTCTTGGGGTAAATGTTAAAGAACGTGTGCGCGCGCGAGAGAAAATTTTCAACAGACTGGGGGGGTAGAAATGTATAATAATAAATTACGCACCGTTATGAATTTCACGACCACGCGCGCACCCTCGCTTTTTCTTAAACAGTTGTTTAGTCGTTTCTCGTGATTCTCTTACATGCGCAATATTAGATTCTCCTTTTTTTTTTTCATCATCAATTTTATCAACGCAGGTCGACAAAAGCTCGCTCTCTCGTTCGTCTGTTAATTATTTTCTCTCATTCAACTCGATGAAAAAAAAAATCTTCCATCTCGTAAAAAAATTGACAAATTTCATCTCGACGATTCAACTCGATGATAATAAACCGGGAGTTGCGGGATTTAATTAAAAGCTCAGAACAAATCGATACAATGAAATGGTGATGATATTAAACGTTTTTTTTTTGTTTTGTTTCAATCAATGAAATTCCAGTGAAAATTTTCTTGTTCGTCAATTTATGAAGAGAGAAAATGACGATGAAAATTTCTGTGTCAATAAAAAATTGTTCTTTTTCGTATTGGTTGATGACGAACAGATGATGAGTCTCAGATGGTCTTTAGAGATATGAAAAAGTGGGCTAGTATAGGGTCGATACGATGAGCCGTTAATAATTAAAATTATAAAATTAAATAAATCAATGGATGAGAGGAGCGCGTTTTTTTTTTGTCAAATATTTTTTAAAAATTTCTTTGTGGTGCTAAAATGAAAATTTAATATTGAGATAATAATAAAGAGGTGAGAAAAAAAAACAATGCTGCTGGCAGTGGGCGGGGAATCCCGTAGGATTGTTCTTGGTGAGGTGCCACCCCCGGCAAAGCCCGAACAGGAACAAGAACCCGCTCAGGATGTCGCGGCGCAATGGCGACATCCGGAAGGTCAGGGCTCGTCATTTCCAATACCGCAGCCTCGTCAGCGTGCTGGCAAAGGACCAGAGGCACGAGCTCGGGGACTTGGGAATCGTAAGTCTTGTAGAAGGCGTTTTAGGGTCGCAGGTAAATCATTTCATCTCTCGCTCATTCTATCTTGTCGCACATCCCATATTTTCGCTTTCATTTTTCATTGGCATTCATTTTTGTTTTTTTATATATATATATTTTTCATTTTCATTCTCATCTCGATCGTTGCATTCATCAAAATGAAAAAAAAAAAACATTCTCATGCTCAGGAATGTTTTGTGAGAGAAGAGAGAATTTTCGTAATTTCTCCAGTGCTCGATAAGGATTTTATTGGAGATTTTTTCTAAGCAGGATTTTTTTCAACTCGTATTTTTATTGATCTTTGTTGTATTTTTTTTATTTTTTTATTCCAGCCCTTAGCATCGTTGTCGTGTCGCTCGTTGAGTCTTGAAAATCTTTATTACAGCATCTTTATTTTATTTTTATTTATTTTTTTTATTCCAGATAATACTCAGGATAGTACAAATATCAAAGAGAACGAGGGAACGACGAAACCTCGTCGTGGATCTTCCGAGGCTGATCATGCAGTCATGAAACAGCCGAGAAAACTTATACCAGTAGATTTCGATCTTAAGGTGAAAAAGGCCTCGATGTGTATCTTGAATCGTATTTTTAATGCTCAAAATTATATTTTGATTACGAGTGTGTTTTTTTTTTTTTTTAAATTTATTTTTTCTTATAAATTTTAGCTCGACGGCGAGGAAGACGATGAGGATGACGATGACGATGACGAGGATTACGCAGTAACGAGATTCGAGGATGAAGACGAGACCACAAATGTATGGGAATCAAAGGAAACGTACAATACGCGTATTGGCACGAGAGCTGGTGGTGGCTGCTGCGATCTCGAGGACGACGAGGAGGACAAGAGCTCGGCAAATCCTTGGCGAAAAACCGGTGGTCTGCGATTAACGCGAAACGAATATCATCGTTTTTGCGATGCTCAACTCGAGTGTAAATAATATTTTTTCTTACGTTTCCATTTTTTTTTTTGTGATTTAACATTTTATTTTATTTTTTGAAGAAAAAAAATTGTAATTGATTGAAAATTGTTTTTTTTTTTTTTACAGCTTACGATTTGGCTACTCAATGTCCATCAAGACGAGCCTCGGCTCGCAAACACAAAGGACGAGGTTGCACAGCCTCGTTTCTTCCGTTTACCGGCACATCCTCGGTGCCCCATTCACGTCCTCAGAGTCGTCAGCATGCCGGAGTTATAAATTCTGACACAAGATCAAGCTTGAGTCCAAGTCCAAACGCCAGTCCGAGTCTCAGTCCACGACCTCGCGAAAGGGCATCTCTTAAGGGTCATGGAATTGCCTCGTCAGAGTTTCGCGATCAAAATGTCGATCAAAACGCTCAGGTTAATGCCAAAAAACAAAAAATAACGTTTCCCATCCTAATTGCAATTTGCTGGAATTTACAATATCAAAAGATTTTTTTTTTAACCTTTTCCGTACAAATATGGGTCTTTTGTGGCTAGTCCATTCAATTTATCACCCCAATTATTGATTATTCATCGATAATTAAATGATAATACATTTTTTTCCATAACGAAGTAAAGACATTTCTACAATATTCTTCGATAATCAAAATCATACTAAACTTGGTTATTTTTCCATAATGAAGTAAAGACATTTATTTAACAAAATTCAAAGTATATTAACAAATTTTAATATTTATATCAAATTGTTTTTTTTCTAACCTGTTTCGTACAAATATGGGTCTTTTGTGTCTGGTCCATACAATTTATCTCCCCAATTATTGATTATTCTTCGATAATTAAAATCATACGAAACTTGATTATTTTTCCATAATGAAGTAAAGGCATTTATGCGACAAAATTCAAAGTATATTAAAAAAAATTTAAGGATTTTTAGAACGACATTGAATAGGGTATGGACATTTTTCACATGGTATGGAAATTATTAATTATATCATCAATTTGTATTGATATTATAATTTTTATTGCAAAAGTATCGAGAATAAATTTTAATTAAAAATTTCTTCACCTGGAGAATAACCATTTCGGATGGTATGGAAAGGGTTAATTTTAATTTAGCTGATCGAACATTCGTCTAAATTTCAGAAAGCTTCTCTCGGCGATATGTTCCTCGATGAGAGACTCTCGTTGACTCTCGAAGAAATTGTACACATACGAAGCGTTCTTACGAAAGCCGAATTGGAATCATTGCCGGTTGAGGGACGCGTCAAAGAGGACGTTGAAAAGCGTCGAGTTTGTTTTTTGTGTCTTAAAACGCGTTTTGGACTTTTGGGCCCTTGGGGACAGCGTTGCCGGCTCTGCGAGAGAACTGTCTGTGTCAAATGTTACTCGAAGGTAATTTAATTTTTCCATATAAACAAAAATTCATTTTGTTTTCTTTCTTTTCTTCTTACATCATTTTTTTTTTCATTTTCTTTTAATTTTTTATAAAAATTTTTGCACAACGCAGATGCGAATTCCCACGGAGCATTTTGCCCATGTGCCGGTTGTACTCTTGTCACCTGGACTTTTAATGTCACCGTCAAATTCGGAGCCTGAATCAGGCTCGAGGAGTCCATGGCCAAGACCTGGTGGTGCTGTCGGTTCAGCGCCAGCCTCACCGGCACCGAGACGACGCGATCCTGCGCTAAACAACGCAACGCCAGTCTCAACGCCAAATAGCACACCAGCCGAGAACACTACACCTGGCACAACTCCCAATGACTTACAGCCAGCCGACAGAAGGTCAGTTTTCATATTGCAAAAAGCTACGATCGTTAAATTCATTCGTTTGCCTAACTTTCCGTTAATCCGAGTTAAATTTCCCAAGAATACAACAATTTGTCTTTTTCAATCCATTAATTTATCATTTTTCGATCAATTGCAGATTTTCAATTTCGAGAAAAGATAAATTTTTCAATTTTTCTTCGGTACACTAAAAGGATCGATTTTTTTTTTTTTCTTGTTTATCATCTCAGTGATTCGTAACGATTATTCTCATTTTTGATAACAGATATCAAAAAATTGGTCGCAGTCCAAGCAGACTGTTGACCAACAGTGCGTTTGGTGCTCTTGGTGGTCTCAGCACGGATCAACGTCTCGTTGCCGAAAGATTACGCGGCGTAGCAATGGTAGTTTGTCATGATTGTCGTATTATGGTGATACAGATAATCAAAAGTTCGCGAACGACACGCGCAACGATACGCAACAATGTTATTTCACGACTCACCCTCAATCTCTCACCTGCCTACGTTTAAGTCTCGATAAGATAAATTATTATATATCAAAAAAAAGAAAAAAAAAGAAATATATATATATATATATATATATATATATATATATATTATACACACTATAAATAATAATGTAATATAGCTAGTTGGACGATTAGGATGTAGCCGAGTAATGGGTTTCTGTGGTGCGTTATATTTTGGTGGTCGGCGATACTTGTAGATATTAATGGGGCCCAAAGTACGAAGGAATTGTGAAATTTCGTCAAACTTGCACGATATAAGAGATTTTTTTAAATTTATTTATTTTTCTTTTTAACGCGGTGTGATGAAGCAACAAACGAAGAATTTTGGGAAATGACGGCAATTTTGATTTTTTCTTTTGAGAAACAAAACGAATCCCCATTTTCATTCTTTCTAGAGTTCTATTTTGCTATTTATTCGAGCTATCGGGAAAATTTGCAAAGACATAATGGCCTATAGTAAGAAAAATGAGAATCATCAATGCTCATGATTTTCTACAAAAGTGAATTATTTGGAGAATAAAATTGTCTGCCGGAAATCTCGTATTTTTGGTACATGACACATGGCCGATTTCTCCACTCGGGTTTATCTGGTCAGATACAATTATCTCGCCGGATCAACTCATGCTTTTGGTATAAAGTATCCGGATGATAATTTTTATCCAGAGGTGAAGAAATCGGCCAACCTTATTCGCCAGTGAAGAAATCGGTCGATTTTTTTCACAAAGTTTATCTGGCGAATAAAATTGTCTGCCGGCCATCTTGTATTTTTGGTACAGGATATCCGACAAATAACTTTATCCGCCAGTAAAGAAATCGGTCTTGGAATGAAGAAAACAAAAAAAAGATAAATATTAATCCGACGAGACGTCGCGATAAGTGATTAATGATATTTGTTTTCTTATTTAGCGTAGAAAAGTTGGATCGTTATGTATATTGTATTATAGCCTTTTATGATTATTCGCGGGTTACAGAAAGAAAACAAAAAATAATAATAATAATGGTAATACGATAATGAGCTCTCGAGACAGAAAGAGAAAGAATCGCTTTTGAACGAATGTCCATTATGATCGCTGATTTGATACGGCGCTTCGGGCCTCATTAAAAATATTGTTAGACGAACTTGAGAGAGATAGAGAGAGAGAGCACGAAACAAAAGAATCGTAATTTGGGTTGCTCTGTAAAAAAAAAAAAAATGAAGTAAAAAAAGAAACGAAGCAATCCAGATTTGTTCGATCAGATCGAATGAATTTCTTCCTCGTTAAGAGTCCAAGATCATACGATTCAAAAGTAAACACGTATCGTGAAAAAAAAAAAAAAAACGTGTGCATCTACACGACTGTTTACTTATCTGAATTCATATAATTTATCGGCTTTTTAATCGAGGAATGATAATCGATTCGATCAGATCGAACTTACGATTCTATGATAAAGATTATGGGCAGGACCCACAATGTCTTGAATATATCGCTGTTGACTGAACAAATGAAGTGAATGATGACAAAATGAAAAAATAAATTAAATTAAATTCAAGAAAAATTTAAACAATTTAGATTAGCTTAAAAGTACAACCGAAAAAAAATCGTATTATTTAGAATAGAGAGTTGTACACGGCGATGATCATTCCATTGATGGATAATTAACATGTATAATGTATGTCAAAGTGTAAAAGTCGTTTTCTTGCTGTCTGAGGCCCAATGTTGATAACTCTTAACTTATAGCCAAAAAAGTTATTTAGATGATAATTCGTCGAATTTAAATGGAATTATCGAAAAAGCGAGATACATTGTGAACTGTAGATTATCGAATTTTTTCGATGATTTTTCATTTGTTTTGTGTTATTTTTTTTGTTTTTTTTAGTACTCTTATCGATAGCAAAAGGGCTGGTAAATGTATACATATTTATTTGTTGATTGTTAATTTATTGCTTCTGTTGATAGTCGATCTTTTTTTCTTTTTTTTTTTTTTTTTTATGGACTAGGGAACCTTGCAAGGTGCCATACATTCCGCGTATTCATGCTGTCGTCAAAATAATTGTATAATTTTATATGCCACGACAGGCCCAGTCATTGAATCTGTAACAATGATGATGATTTATTTTCCTTGCGAGCTAAAAAAATCCACATTTTTCACAAATAATTTCTTCTCATTAAATCTCGACTCGAGATATTCGTAATTTTCAATGATGATCTATGATACTTAAATTATTAAATAAACGCATTTCCGGTTAATTTATCGGTTCATGATGTATCTGCGCTCTAATTTCAAATGCGTAAAAGAAATGAAAAAAAAAAAAAAAATACACAATTGAGTCAAGCCACGTTCGATCGAATGCTATACTTTTAAATGTTACTTAGAAAAGGGAAAAAATAAAATAAAAATTAAATTAAATTAAAATCATGTAAAATAAACGATAGGGATAATATCAACGTACATTTCCTCAGTATTGAATTCTATTCCTTTCGCGCACGCAATTTCAATCACAATTAGTCTCTACCGTTATGATATAATTATTATTATTATTATCCGATAGGAAATAATGAATTTTCTTCTACCAGTTTTGTTTTTTTTTTGTTTTGTGGAATATCGCAAGCATGAAAATCATTTATCCTCTACGATTAGTTACAAAAAAACATTCGTCCTTATTTGTTACAAAGCTGATATTCTCGCTCACTCAGCAGGATAAATACTTCCTCGAAGACACGTTTATACAAATTATATATATATATATACATACATATATATATGTATATATGTATATATATATACATACATTTACCAATCTCTACGTTTTAACAACGAATTTTCCGTGAAAAAGAAAAAAATGAAAAAATTAAATAAAAATGACTCACCTGCCTCGACCAATATCTATTAGAGCGCGTGACGACAGAGTCAAAATTGCTTAGATCTATCGACGAGAGATCGAAGAATAAATAATAACTATAGATCAAACCTACGATTTTTGTTCTTCATTTCATCATCATGAATATCATCAAAAGTAATTCACTCATCGTGTCAATTTTTAAATCTCTAATTAATTATTCCGACATGCGTTTGTTATAACAAAATGTCCGGAAAAATTGAGAAATGTAAAATAAGAATAATCTCGCGCGAAAAAACATTCATCAATGATGAACTTTGCGTAATATTTATTCATCTTTTTTTTTTTCCTTTTTTTTAATTTGTTCATTTCTAATCGTAGGTATACAGTTTATAATTGTATACGCGGTTGTACTATTTGTCATGTGTAATTGTCAGGATTCGAGTTTTATTTCATTATACGCGTTTTCATGCATTTTATTTTTTGTATTTTTTTTTTGCTGGTTTGTCGGTTTTTTTTCCTTTCTTCTCTCTCTCTCTCTCTCTCTCTCTCTCCCTCTCCATTTCTCTCTTCCGAACAATGCATCTTTGTTAATAGTATTTTATTTAATCAATAATATTGCCGTAAAACGAACAGGGGATATATTTACAAATTTGGACCCCGAGATTCGTTTACGGCTTTTTGTGTGGCCGGCAGATGCGAGATAATTTATCGTCTCTTTTGCTTGGCCATATTTTGGATGTTGAGCTTTGGCGCGCCAAGCATGCTTAATAAATTGGGGGGAGGGGTGGGGGGGTGTAAAAGAAAAAAAAATAAAGAATAAGAAAAGGCCACTCAGAGGCTTGAGATCTGATTCTTTAAGCGCGTACATTTTCTTTTTTTGTTTTTTTTTTTTTTTTTCCTTCTTTTATCTCGCGTAGCGATGCACACTCTCTGTGCCTGACTAAAACGGGAAGGCGGGGAAGAAATACATAAGATGGGCTATCGTTTCTTATCACTAAGTAGACATGCGTTGCGAGTCAACTATTAGTTTTTTTTTTTTTTGTTTTTTTTTCTTCATTTTTTCGATTATTTTTTTTTTATTTTTATTTTTTGTTGACTTTATCATCGTTATTCGACTAAACGCGGTCGTTATTTTCCGATATAATTAGAAAAAATGAGCTTGAACTTTATACAATTTACTTTTTTTTTTTTTTTTTTTTTTTTTGCTTTGTCTTAATTAGAAATAATTTAACAGCTACGATCGTCACGCACGGATCACGCATTAAATTCGTAATTATAACCGGGGAAAAAATTGGGCTGGTGAATGATTATGGGAAAAAGGGTCTATACATGCATGAGGTCGAAGAGATGGAAACATCGAATGAATGATTGAAATCGATGTATAGGAGAAATAACTTAATTATGACATGCAAGGAGAGGATATATATATATATATATATATATATATATATATATATATATATATATATATATATATATATATATATATATATTTTATAACGGGCAAGGATTTTGTGCTTGAAATATTTTCTCCGAGAACGATCACGATTCCTCGAAGAAATTTCTCGTCTGTAATCGCTACAACGCGAACAGTTTTTTTTTTTTTTTTTTGTTTGTTTATGGCGCAAGTAACCCTAAACGCCGTTTACCAGTCAATGACGGAGCACGTTGCGTGTGCAAAAA
This sequence comes from Dyspetes luteomarginatus, assembly GCA_963669185.1. Lineage (NCBI taxonomy): Eukaryota > Metazoa > Arthropoda > Insecta > Hymenoptera > Ichneumonidae > Dyspetes > Dyspetes luteomarginatus. The sequence continues at coordinate 30,510,500 of OY769904.1, forward strand.
AGTCACTTATCAGTCACTCCTCGACCCCCCCACCTCCACCTCTACCGTACATTATATCGTACATTAAATAATTTCGTACATTATTATTAATTAATGTACTTGACGCGATCTCGTCGCCCAACGTGCTCGTTAAGAGATCGTGGGGAGGGAAAAAAAAAAAACAAAAAACCCAATTCGAGGCTCTCTGGAGGGAACTTTTTAGTTCGATTCTCGATGTTTTTCCGTCAATGGGCATTCGAGATCATTGATTAGCATTCTTTTTTTTTCAAGTCCTCTCTTTAAAAGTTTTTCCATGCACGAAATGTGAAAAAATGTCGAGACTCGGGTCAACGTATGAGACAAGTGGCACAAATTCGCTGAGGACCGATGCAATCATCGTGACAAAAAGCTCCGCACTGACGACAAATCACCATTGCCCCTCGCATGTTACATTCACATGGGGGTGGCGGATCACCCCCCATTATTATACCAGGGGCACCCGGTTCCGCACCACCTCCACCTCTACCGTCTGAGGTACCTCGTGCTTTCAAGGTCACAGCTTGATGAGAACCCTCACCCGCGCTTGCTGGTCTTCCACGCACGAGATGTACGCCAACCCCAATTCCAGCTATCTGCGGTGGCAATGGCGGCGCTGATGATGCTCTTGGTGCTCCGTCGCTCACGCCTGTACGCTGCACCAAAATGTATTGACCGAATCCTCCAGTTCCGTTGGTACTCAATTGAGCTACTGCGTTACTATCTGCGACCTTGAAAAGATCAAACGAATGTGAGAAAATATCGTTGATTCATTTTAACTTGATCGGAGAATCATCGTATCAGCAAAATCTCATTTTCTGGCTTCTTCTGGAGAACAATAAATGTCTTTCAATTTTAAGTTGATTTATGAAAATTTTTTAACAGTTTCTTTTTGCATAAAAATCTCAAATTTTCCATTTTTTTCCTATCATTTTTCCACTTGAATTTCATTGCCTGCCGCATCGCAATAATTATTTTCGGTTCGAAATTCAAATGAAAAAAAAATAATAAAAAATCTCAACTTACCTCTACAGGCGCAGTTTGTCGTGCGGTAGCAAAAACTTGTCGCAGCATAACAGCCTGCGTTTTATTCTGCGTCTGTTTGCCGTGCTGTGAGCTTTGTTTTTGCGTCTTGACGGTCGTGATGGTACGTCCGCCGGATTTGTTGGTCGTAAAAGTGCCGTCACCACGTGCCAAAAGACTCGGTGGTGGTTTGAGATGGGCTTTGAGCTGATCGCGATTGGGCGAGCTCTGGATCACCTACAGGTCGGAAAAAAAAAAAAGAATAAAAAGAAAAAAAAAAAAAGCGCAGACATAATAAAATAAAATGATGCGTCAGCGTCACAATGAAACACGATAGCGTTTCGTGGAAATTAACGTGTGAGATAAAAATCCATTCTCAAAGGTAGAATAAATTCTCGAAATACACGAAGAGAGTTAAAAAAAAATTTATTGAGAGTAAAAAAAAACTTACGGCTTGGCAAATTTGATAACTTCGTTCAAGATTGACCGCACCAGGTGGCTCTTTAGTCGAACTTCTCGATCTTCCGCTTCCTTGTTCCTTATTGCTATTTCTCGAGGCCCTGTAATTAGCCTGACCGGTGCCACGTGAATTTCTTGCTGGTATTACTGAGCTCGTTGTGAATTGCTGAGGTTGCATATTCGTGACAATTTGTCGGGATTGTCCAGTCACCATTGGCGTTTGATGCTGAACGACTATTGCACTTTGTTGATGGACCTGACTCGGTAATCCAACTGTAGCTTGTACAATATTAGCCTGAACAGCATTTCTGACATTAATATTATTGGCAAGATTACTGCGAGCAACAATATTATTTGTTTGATGATGTTGTTGTTGTTGTTGTTGTTGTTGTTGTTGTTGTTGCTGCTGTTGCGAGCTGACAACAGTTGCAAGCTGAACCAATTCATCCGTTGGCCTGACAATGCTAACTTGATGGGTTTGAGAATTATGCTGATTCGTTATTTGAGCTGCGAGTGAATTTGTTGTTCCGAGATGGCTTGTCGATTGGCTTGTATTTTGTTGTCCAGGATGATATCTCGTTTGTACAAAACGTATCGATTGTAATGATGGAAATGCTATTATTGGGGAACTTGGCGATTGTACTGTTTTCATCAAACATGTCGATACTGCGACTGGTGCTGTTGATGAATTTATCGTCATTGTCTCAGCAGGCTGATAAGCCGAGACACTCTGAACAACTGGCAATTGTATGCAATTTATTGATTCGGAATTTACATCGTTTTGTAAAAATTGTTGTTGTTGCTGCTGATGTTGAGCTGCGCTCGGTGTCGATGACATTGAAACATCGCTCGTTCCTGATGTCTCGGTGCACTCATCCTGCGTCGTAACTGTAATATTGGCAGCTACCGTACCATCGAGAGCAGCTGCGACCAATGGCCAGGGCACCTGCAAATCTTCCTGCGCCTTCCGTCAAAGTCGCCGGTCGGTATTACTCGTGTCATTTTATTCGTTAAGACGAGCAATTTTTTGCTTTTTCTTTTTTTTTATATATTATTTTTTTTTCCCTTGATCGTTTTTTTTATATATATATATATTTTTTTGCTCGCAATTTAAACAATCACAAGATTCACCGGATAGGGTAGATGTACAATTTGTCGCCATTGTCCTTATAATTTATTTCATATCGTTTTTTTGTTGGAATTTGAAGTTAATATTTTGATATTGTTGAGTCGATTTGAAACGTGAGAACAAGAGAGAGAGAGAGATGCAAATTTTTCTAGACAATCGTTTTTTTTTTGGGCTGTGGAACATTTCCGAGCTAAATAAAAATTCTCATTAAATGCAAAAGTCAATTGTGCATTCCATAAAAATTTGCTTGCTCTCCGAAAATTTTATACACACGAGCAAAACAGTTGACTAGAAAAGTTTTTTTTTATCGACCGAGTCTACTTCACATTGCCTTAAGGTGATGTGTTACCGACAGAGAAGTAGCACGTCGCCTTAACATCCACTCAAAACATAATCATAATCCACTCAAAGTTTTTCACATTCGATTGATATTTTTTCGATAATTTGATAATGAAAAAAATTGTGAAAAAGAAAAATGGCAAAAAATTGTACATTTTGCTCTAAATGAGTTTTTTATGCAATTAATCTAGTATACACTCACCGGACTATTATTAATGTTACTATTATTGTTATCAACAACATGATTGAAAGTTTATCACATTCGATTGATATTTTTTCGATAATTTGGTAATGAAAAAAATTGTGAAAAAGAAAAATGGCAAAAAATTGTACATTTTGCACTAAATGAGTTTTTTCTGCAATTAATCTAGTATACACTTACCGGACTATTATTAATGTTACTATTATTGTTATCAACAACAGGATTGACCGTTGTAGCATCAACGGGCCAGCTGCACTCGAGCATCTCCGAGCAAACGTAATTATTGGCATCGCGTAGCTCATCGTCAACATTAACGACATTCATAACGTCAGGCTGTTCAACGACATCCTCGACGACAGTTTCAGCAACGACTGCCTGGCTCTCATTTTCTTCGTTAACGCTCGTCGTCATTTCCATAGATCCGAGAATTGGATAAATTATTTCTTCCGGACAACCAGAAATTTCTTCATAAGCTTCGCGCATCTCGCCTCGTACCTGAAATACGAATGAAGAAATTTATCATTTTTTTTTCCCCAATCAAAAATGATTTTTTCAGGAATAATTTTGTGTTTGATTATTGAAAAAATTAATAAACGAGAAATAAAATTATCATATGATAACCTCAAGTTCGTGAATACGCTGCAACGTTTCACTGTCAATTTCCATGCATTCGGGTATTTGTGGCTCGGCCTCTGTTGCAACTGTTGAATTTATACTCTCGGCATGTTGCTCGACTATTTGATTCGTTATGATCACGTGCTCGTCAGCCAATTGCTCGCTCGATTCAACTTCCTCGTGGCTCGATATACTCTCAACCGCAGCTGCATTTTCACAATCTGAGATTTCAAAAATTTTCCTCTCTTCCGTTTCGAGCAAATGATGATGATGATTATGATGATTTTCCTGCTGATGATTATGATGATGATGATGGTGATCTTTGTTGGCGATTTGAAGCGCTTGAGAATCTTCCTCAACGTGAGAAAGCGCCACCGATATAACATCAGAGCTCAGATCGGTCGTGCACTCAATTTGCATATCTGAAACTGTTATTTGTGATTCCATCAAATCACTAGGATCCTCATCGATCGAATTTTCAGGAATTTCCATTATTTCTTCATGATTCTCGTCATCCTCTAATGAGGATTGAACGTTAATTTCTTCTATCTGCATCGATTCTTCTGGAATATCTCGCTGCTCCTTAATTTCCATAGAAATTTCCGTCTCTCTACTGATTAGAGTTGATTCGTCTAGTTTTTGTTGTTGTTGTTGCTGCTCCTCTTCAATGGTATATTCGGAAATTATGCCATTAGCGATTGTCGACTCATCTGTGTTTGTTTCATTTTCATTCCTCTCAAGACGATTATCCGGTTGAGGTGAATTGTGAGGAATTTCGTCATACTCTGGCAACGATTCGCATCTTCTCGTTTCTTCGATAACTTGTTCAACAATTTTTGGATTTATCTCGCGTATATTATCGGCCACATCCTCAATCTCTGTCGTTATTTTTTCCTCTATAATTGAGCTCGAACGACAATAAATTTCTGTTGAAATTTGCTCGGCATTTGACTCCAAACGTAATCGCAAACTCGATCTTGTCACAGCACCGCCAGTTCTCACTTCCGGCATACAATGCAAGCCAAGACGAAGCTTTGGCTCACGTTTGTCACCCCATATAGGCTCGAAATGTTTCAATTTCCATGGATCCAGCTTGTTCTTATCTCTCTCAGCTTCCATTTTCAACCTCTGCTGATTTTCCGGTGTAAATTCACCCTCGGCGAGACGTTTGCGCCACTCGAGACAGGCGCGAGCGAAAAATTCATTATTCAGTCCGGATGTAGCGGCGTCCTGAGAGAAAAACAAACAATTTAATTAGAAGAAAAAAAAAATGATTTTGCCATCAATCATGCGACTTTTTTTTTTTACTATCGGCGAATTATTAGCAATAATTTAATTTTGGTATTGCAATAAATTAGCAATTATTCTTGTAATTATTGATAAGTAATATGAAAAAAAATTGATTTCTTTGCATTGCTGAATTTTTTATTTATTTTTTTTTACGGCCTTTCTACCTGTCTGTCTACCGCTGGTAAAAGCTGTGCAAGTTTTCGCTGATACAGAGGTGGAAGTCCTTGAAATGTGTGCCTGTTGAGCAAAGCCCGTAAACTCGTACTCGCGAGTATACTGGCGGGTGATTCGAGATCAACCAGGCCCGCCTCTAGCTGAGCAGCTGCGGACAATCTTTTCGTCGAACGTCTACGACCGGATTTGAGACTGAAACCTGGCAAACTCGCGAGTACTTCTTTCATCGTGGCGGCCGGTTCTTCAACTGCAAAAAAAAAAAAAGAAAAAAAACGAAAGAATGAAAACTACGAACAATGCAATGGCGATTCAAAATTCTATCTGTAAACGCCAATAATAATAATTAATTATGATAAAGTTTAAATTGCGAGTCAACTAGAAGCAAAGTAGTCTAAAAATTTTCATCGCATCAGTGAATGAACGTAAATGGAATTTAAGAAGGAATTTTTTTTTCAACATATTTTTTCAATAATTTAAAAATAAGGGCATAAAATATTACTGTGCTCCAGCTAGTTGAATATCAAACAGTAGAAATTATCAAAATTCTTAGAGCATACAAGTGACGCACAGGAATTCACAGATATATTTTTAAATAAAATATCATTAAAAATTTCATTAATAATCCAATATATGTTGGATACAAAACTTTTCCATAGGGCTGAACAGAATAATTTTTCAATAATTTAAAAATAAGGGCATAAAATATTACTGTGTTCCAGCTGGTTGAATATCAAACAGTAGAAATTATCAAAATTCTTAGAGCATACAAGTGACGCACAGGAATTCACAGACATTATCAAGATTCCAAGCACCAAGACTGACCACACAATCACACAAATACTGTGCACAGATATCCTCAGAGTGATTATATATAGATCAACCTCCCATGAGTGTTAACTATTTACATAAAATAATAATAAAGTAGAAATTTGTGTCCAACTTTGGACACTCGTATGGTGAATCAGTTTGGTCGCATGTAGCTAAACTGTACTGGTAAACTGTTGCTGGTAAATAAATAAATAAGGAAATTACCAGCATTGATGTGTTGAATCGTTGGCATAGGCGGTGATCGTGGAGGATCGTTGGGTGGCGGTGGTGCCAGAGGTTTAACGACTATTCTCGGCAGAGTGCGAGAATTACCAGATGCAATGGTAGTATTTTTCCTGCGCCTCTTAGCCTGTTGGCGCAATGCGTGTTTGATGACTTTTTTACTGTGCACCATGCCCGAATAGCCAGAACAGCCGGGACTCGTATCACCACCACCCTCGGCTTTGCTCGACTCGACCTCGATCTCCATTGCATATATATATATATATATATATATATATATATATATATATATATATATTTGTATATATATATATATATATATAAAAACAATGCTCCCTCGAGACCCTCAGAGTCTCATCGTGTTATGCCACGATAAAAAAAAAAAAAAAAAAAAAAAAAAAAAATGCAACAATTCAATGTCAACACGGGAGAGCCGCTACATCGATCTTTTATATATATTTTGTTACGTCTTTTTTTTTGTTTCCTTTTCTTTTCTTTTATCGAACGATCATTCGTATTCTCATTGTTGCATCTCATAAATGTCGACGACAACAAACCCGACCACACATAAATTTCCATATGACAAATAAAAACAACATCTCCGTGATCAGCGAGCAGCGTTCCGTGTCTTCGCGTATGACACAGTCCATAAATAACGTTTTTTTTATTATTATTATTTATTTATTTAATTTATTTTTATATATTTTTTTATCTCGTTCAGTCGTATTACGAAATTATTCTCGTAATATCGAGCTACCAAAGTTTGCTCACTGTATTTATTATATCTAAATTGCACGTAAAAGTAACGTTTATATTATGGAATACCGAGCTTTTTAATGAGCCGAAAATCTCGCAATTTCGTTTCTCTTCGGCCATGTTGCATCTACGTATTTACGCCATGATTTACATGGGAGTATAGAAAATTAATAAAGACGCGAAAACTCATGAAACAGAGAGTTGCGCGTTGCAATACACGATATTCCATCTAAATAATCCTCGTTATCTATGATATGGTGACGGTGAAAAAATAGTAAAGAGCACCAGCCCATGTGGGTATTTTATTTCTCATCGGTGCGGAGATAATAACAGCGTGCTGTTTTACCGAGCCGAATTTTCAGTTTCCTTTTTTTTTGATTTTAATACACTCAAGATCCCTAAAGTCAAATTTCACGATACTTTTGTTTAAAACGTGAAACGTTTGTTTGTACGTAAAAAGAACACGTTTCTGATAAAATTTATTAGTAATTAATCATTCAATTTTTTATACTCTCGTTTGTAATATATGTGGTGTAGAAGAAATGTTTTGATATTAATTCTGGAGGGGAATAAAAATCGAGGATCACTATCTCACAATCGTTATTCTACACAAATATGAATTAACTAACTTTAAATTATGTGCAATACATAATTATATAAACAATGTAAAATTCACGATTTCAAGAAAATACAAATAATGTTATGACATATTGTTAGATATAAAATCATTCACACCCCAATGCCCTTTGGAATCTCGAAAAAAAAAAACGTAACTTCGCTTTTAACCAAGTATATAAAAATAAATATAGGCGACCTCGACCCGCTAAATACAGTCGAATTCTCGTAATTAACCTTCATTTGCACAGCTGTTTGGAAATTACAGCTGTGCGAACTTGGAGAGGATCCGAACAGCTGCAAAGATCACGACATCTTTCCATTACGTCGACTGTACATCGCTCTTTAGGTGTGAATTGTTTTTCTCCCGAGGAATTATGGGTAATATACTGCAGTACAGCCAGTTTGCAATTGTTTTTTTGGTACAATTAACATGATACAAGGTAAAAGACAAGTGAAGTGTACATAGCTGACAGTAATTGTACAAAATCTCACCAGTTTCCTATCGAGAAATATTTCCCCATCCCCACCTCTAAGCCTTTCCCATTATCGTACGATAACTTCTCGAATAAGTACAAATTGACTCTGCGGATATTTTTTTCACGATACTGTCTCATCAGTTCGCATTGTGATTGGTTAATGATAAAAGAATTGCGAGTTGCAAATAAAAGATATCAAAATATTTCTGGGGTGGTTATGATCTATATATATATAAGTAAAGAACGAGATAAAACTTCGTTCGCACAGTAGTTCGAGAATCTTTTCCAAAAACTTGAGTTAGTATTTTTAGAAGTCAATGAATTTCAAAACATTGGCTAGAAAAAAATGTCGAAAAGTATAGTGATTGTTGGATCGTGCATGATAGATTTTACTAGGTAAATATAAATATTTCTACTCGAGTTAATAGACAATATAAAAATTATTTTCCACAAGAATGATCATCGAATTCCCGAGTAACTTCTCACAGACTGACGCGACATTGACGGATAAAAGTTGAACTAAAAATATAAAAATATTTTAAAATTTATAAAAATTGACAAAAAAATTTTCTAATAAAAATTGGATCAATATGAAAATTGTTTATATACTTAATGAATTTTTCTTCAGTTATGCTGAGAGATTACCCTTGCCCGGTGAGACAATACGCGGTAAAAAATTTCAGAGAAGTTTTGGTGGCAAAGGTGCTAATCAATGCGTTACTGCCGCAAGACTCGGTGCAGTCACATCTCTCGTTGCTTCGGTACATAAAATTCATTTTACAAATAAAAACAAAACTTGATATAATAATTCGATTAGAAATTAAATTAGAAAATAATTTGATAGGAAATGCATTTGATTTTTCTCACTGCAGTTGGGTTCTGATATTTTTGGTTCCGAATATTTAAATCTTTTGAAATCGGAAAACGTCGATGTGTCGAACGTTGCGATAAAAAAAGATGTCAGTAGTGGAACAGCACAAATACTCGTAGCCGATAATGGTAAAGTTAACTCTTTCCATACCATGTGAAAAATGACACCTGATCCATACAAATATTGTGGTCTTTCGAGTTTGACTATTTTTTCTCCTATCCCAAGTAGTTTTAAAAATCCCTAAAAAAATTTGTGAATATACTTTGAACTGTGTAGAATCGTCTTCGTATTGAAACAAAAATTTAGTATCATTTAAATATCGAAGAATAATCAATAATTGGAGAAATAAATTCAATCGACCGGACACGAAAGATTCATGTTTGTGCGGCAAGGGGGAGATACGAAATGTCAGACGAATAAGTTTGATTTGAAACTGAAATGAAGAAAACTATTTTCGTTATTATTGAAAAATGGCACCTGATCCATACAAATATTGTGGTCTTTCGAGTTTGACTATTTTTTCTCCTATTCAAAGTCGTTTTAAAAATCCCTAAAAAAATTTGTGAATATACTTTGAACTTTGTAGAATCGTCTTCGTATTGAAACAAAAATTTAGGATCATTTAAATATCGAAGAATAATCAATAATTGGAGAAATAAATTCAATCGACCGGACACGAAAGATTCATGTTTGTGCGGCAAGGGGGAGATACGAAATGCCAGACGAATAAATTTAATTTGAAACTGAGATGAAGAAAACTATTTTCACCTTTTGTGGATTTTACGAAACAGGAGAAAACAGTATAGTGATTGTAATGGGAGCAAATGCTCTGATGAGCATTGCTGATGTCGACGCAGCTGAGAAAATCATCAAATCTGCTTCTGTATTATTGTGTCAATTTGAAAGTTGCCTGGAAACAACGCTTTACGCTTTAAAACTTCACAAAGGCAGTGGTAAATAAATTATCTTCATTTTATATCCAGTAAAACTTCGATTTTCGATTTTTTGTGATGCAAGCAAAAATTAAAACTAAAATAATTTATTTTACATTATTTTATTTCCGTTACGTTTGTTTGCAAAAATTCCTCAATTTTTTCTTCACTCGATTATTCGACTCCAATTTCTTCTCAGGCTTGCAAAACATTTTTTTTTGTTTTTTTCCCAAGTCTGAAGAAAAAAAATGACCATTAATCACGTTGATTGAAGTTTTTCTGTATATTTAATTTTTATCAAAAGAAAAATTTAGTGTGTTGTATCGTCCCTCGAGCAGGTATATCTATTTTGAATGGAGCACCAGCCGTGGAAAAGCCTGACCCTGAATTGCTGAAAATTTGCAGCATTTTTTGTGTAAACGAGACTGAGGTATAAAAAAAAAATTCTGTTGAAACATTTTTTTTTTTTAGTAAGCTCATTAGAGATCTTAAACTTTTTTTCAGATTGTGATAAGAAGATAAGATGATTCGCTCTAGATTTATAAATTTTTACTGAGCTTTTTCGTTCCTAACAGGCTGAAGTTATGACAGGAATACGTCCATTGACCTTGAAAAATGCTCAACACGCAATAAACAATCTTTTGGACAAAGGTTGCAACATTGTAATTTTGACTCTTGGCGCAGAGGGCGCTGTTTACGCATTTAAGAATGATCGAGTGATGACTCACGTTTCAACGGAAAAAGTTCAACCTGTCGATACAACCGTAAGAGTTGGCAAAAAAACAAAAAATTTCCTTTCATAAAAATTCGTTCTATTTTATAACATTTAGGATAATTAATAATAAATTATTTCAGGGAGCTGGTGATTCGTTTCTGGGAGCTTTTGCCTATTTTACAGCTTATCAACCAGAATTGCCGATCAAAGAATCGATAAGAAGAGCTTGCCAAATAGCGACACGAACCGTTCTCAAGCCGGGAACGCAATCGAGTTTTCCCCACAGAGAGGAACTTCCGGATGAATTATTTTTGTAATTTTTCTCATTTGAAACAAATCGAGATGAAATTAAAAATGATAAACTGATTATTATTTACATAATACATCATTTTTTTTTTCAATTTATTTCTTCTTGAGAATTCTCTCTTTTCTCTTTTTCACGTGTTTCTTCACTTTGTTTTTGCGCTTCTCAGCTCGCTCATCTTTTAGTGCTTTTTTTCGTGCTTTTTTTTCCTCGATAGTTTCGTTGCGCGGACGAGCTGAATTTACGAATTTCGTCCCATTCTCGTCGTCCTCGCTATCGTCCTCGTCGTTCGAAGATTCATCGCTCTCATCCTCGATTGACTCGTCGCACGAAGAAATTGCCGATTTTTCCACCAATTTTTTGCCACTCTCAAGAATTTCAGGATTCTTCAGAGGCTTCGAGAGATCTGCACGCAGTCCAACCAGCGTTTTGTATATCAAATCCTGTTTCCCCGCTTTTGCCAGACTAATGTCACGCTCGATGTCGACTACCTGCATCGTTAAAAATTATTCAACAGAGTTAGCCATCGTCACTTTTTTTTGCAGTTCTGAGCTAATCACTTTTGTCCAAAAATATATATTTTTTTTAAATTAAAAATAAAAATAAAACAAAGTTTTGTTTTCATGAAGAAAAAAAATATCGAGATTTCAATGCCAGAGTACTCAAAATGTTCCAAAACGTCGAAAAATCATATTTTTACAGTATATATATATATATATATATATCGTAGTTCGTAGCAATTTTAGTCTAATTAATGCCGATGGTTGTCCCATTTTAAGGAAGTTTGTATTTTTCAAAAAACTTTTCGTAAATAGTCAGTTATCGAGCTGGAACTTTCTACAAAAATAAATAGCAAAGTTTGATGTTCTTACAGCAAATTGGAAGATTCTGGAAAGATAAATTGGCTTGGGGTACATTTGTCCCCCACTTATTCATTCTAGGGTTAAGAAATATTAAATAAATAATATGATAATGAAACGAAAGTTATAAATTTGAAATTAACGAGATGACTTCTGAAATTCGGTACGTGCAACTCAATTAAATATAATTTTATCATTTCTTCTGCATTGATTTTCATACCTGAGCCAATCGTTGGGGAATGTAGGCTTGTTTAAAAAAACCCTCATCAATTTGTTGCTCCGGATTAATTTCTTCATTCATCGATTGTGCAACTTTCTCTGACAATTTATCCAAATAATCGTCCATATTGTCTTCCGTGACGGTTGGATCGGTAATAAAATTAAACAATTCCTTCATGCTCATCACAGCAACCTGATTCTTCTTGAAGAATTCTACGAAAAAATTAATAATTGAAACAAAAAAATCGTTCGATTAAACATTTGCAATTATACGAAAAAAAAAAAACAAAAATCCTCACCAGTTATGTTTGTACAATCTTTTCTGAGAAATTCGAGCGCCATAGGATGATCATGCTCGACCGATTGCGATACATCGATAACAACAATCGATCCATCGCGATAAAGTAAATTGTACTCGCTGAGATCGGCATGAACCAATTTACATTTATTGTACAAGCGCCACATCATTTCAATGCATTCTCGATAAAGTTTTCGCGGTTTTGAATTACTGACGAGGACATCTTTTAATTTTGGGGCTGGCCATCCATCGATACCGATAAAATCCATTAACAGAACATGGCTGCGCAGTAGAATTGGCTTTGGGGCCGAGACGCCAGCTTGATTCAAGCGTATTAAATTTCTCATTTCTTTTTCTGCCCAAGTGCGTACCATTTTACGTGGATTATGGCGACAGTAACCATGACGAAAGCGAAATTCACCGCTCACGTACTTGTCGCGATCTTTAAATTGTAATATTGAAGTTTTATAAATTTTTATTGCAAATTCAATGCCAGTTTTTGATGTCGCGTGATAAACATTTGCCTCTTTTCCAGTTGAGATGCAGCCATTTATTTCAAGTATAATGCCCTGATTGAGCATTTTAAAAAGTATCATTCTCGTTCGTGGATCCATCACTTGTTCAACGGTTGCACGATCGTGTTTATCCTTTCTTCTCATACGATCTTTGTCAGTTCTCTTGTTAGTCTCCATGAGAACATTTGCAGCGTTGTGCGACAATGATGGACCCTCGTAACTATCAACGTTTATCTTATTTGAGTAACGCCTGAAGAGTTTATCGGATGGCTGATAATTCGTTATTTTATTTGAGGCATTTTGTGTATTGGCACTCTGACCGTTAACATTTCTAAATCTGTCTCTCGTTTTTTGACCGGAAATGTTATCCTCAATGTCCCAATCGTCTTCGTTATCCTCTAAATAATCATCCTCGATATCATCATCATCATCATCATTCTCAGTTTCAACTCGAAGATCCTTCATTTCACTCGTAATTAAGTTTTCTTGCTGCCAAGCTGGCTTTCCTCTTGATTCATTTTTTCTACAAGCCCAAAATTATGCAAATTTTCTTTCGTTTAGTTTCTCATCAAGAACATGCTGTGAATTGCACTATATATATATATATGTGTGTGTGTATTACGGCCTTATCTAACCTAACCAACAAATTTCTATTAAAAAGAAAGATACTTGCCTCGTTTCATCATCCTCAGCGTCGCTGAATTGACCCTCATCGTGCGCAACCGACATTTTCGTATCTTCAATAAATACGATCGAAATCATGCAATCGTAACGGTTTTATTATGTACAAAAGTGACGGAAAATACGGATCTATTGATTTTAAAGACCCTTGAGATTCCTCGTAAAACCACGTGGTCACGAGTACTCGGTTGAACTGACAGCATACGTGGGCATATATATATATATATATATATGCAATGTGTGTGTATGTATGGGTGACCGAGGTATAGATATAAGGACGTGGGACTGCGAAACTTGGCAACAGTGCAACCTTACGCCATGTATCAACACGTTCGGGATTTCTAGTGTTGATTGGTCTTGTTTTTTGTAACGACCAATCGTTTAACCCTGTAGGTTTGCAAGCGATTATTCAACATGCTGTATTGACATTGTCGGCTCATTATACAACTCAAAGTTTTTACCAGTGTCGTTTTTTATCGAGAAAACAACGTACATCGTTGTACATAGCAGCGATATAATTCAAATCGTTGTATACATCGAATACATTATGTATGTCCTCAATAAATAGCGATGGAGGTCAAGTGAAACATTTATTTATTGAGGTCAACCAGTTAAAACGTTATTTTGTTACTTGCTTGTAAGATTTCATACTTAACTTTTGTTTGTATACTTTGTAGTGGATTTCATTGCCAATTGTATCAATGGCGCTGTTGCCATATTATTGTTACAGTATCGAAAGCCACACAAATGATACAAAATCGAGTAAGAAAATGATACAAAATCGAGTTTAAATAAGCGATAAAGATGCAAACTTGCAGTAATATTCGAGGGAATCATATATATAGTCTTAAAAATACGAACGCATACAATCCGCCTATAAATCTACGAATATCGAGATCTTGAGGGATTTTGGAAAAATTACATTTTTCTTTTTTTACGACTATAAAAATGATTTAAATACAGAATAAGTACGGTTTTAAAGTATGTTTAGAGTCGATTTTTTTTTTTTCTATTTTATTCTCTCTCCCTCTTTCTCTCTGTCGCGTAACGCCAATGAGCGCGTACGGAGATGTGGCAACGTTGCGCCTCGCTTGTTAGTTCGTTGTGCTGTGTTGAAGTTACTCGTGTCGATGTATCGGCATCGGTCCCATCCTTTATCGAGGTTTACCTAAACACCGTGTGGTTTCTGTTGATCGTGAAACCACCTTTGTCATCATCATCAACATCATCATCATCATCATTTACGACTGAAGAGACCAAAATCTCAAGCAACGTAAGTCACTCATCAACATATCACTTATACGAATATATTTTAGCAGCACATAATTTATCACGTTGGGAATATCGCCAAGATTTTTCTACTTAGGAAAAAAAAAGAGCTCGCGTTGCGTTTTAGGTTCAAAGTTGGGCAACACACGTTCCAATTTATCCATATCACAGTATTTATCATGAATAATATGATTGTTTAACGGGTACGTTTCCATTTTTCATGTATGAATGTTTATATTCACTCGTAGATGTGTGAAAAAAGCGTAATATTGGCAAAAAAAATCTATATTTTGAGGTTAGGTTAGTATATTTTCCAAAATCTTAACGATAAGGTTCTTTTCTCAAATCTCATCGGCCCTCTATAGCTAGTTATTCAAACTTTCGGTTTTTTTCTCTATAGATAGGCTATAGGCTATAGATGATCTAATTATGTAATATTAATTATGAAAATTCTTCAAAATTCACTTATTTACAATAACTACGCGGGAGTTTTGCATCAGTGTGAGGAAAATTGGCTGAAAACGGCAGCCATTTTGTTGATGTTGAAGTCTAAGAAAAAATGTAAGGAAAATGTTTGGGTTTCGATACTGGATTAAGCCCACACACGTACTGTACAAGCGACTGTGCATATGCGTGTGATGGCAGAGGCGCCACCATTTTGTTATCAGGGCTGAACACGGCATGGACAGCAAAAATTCTTGTGCCGTAACGCAAAAGGTTTTTTTGGTCGCGCCAAACGGTAAATGTATAAATTTATCGCGCTAGATAATAACTCTGATTTAAAAAATGAGGTTTCTACTGTTCCAAATTCAATCCTTATACTTATAATTATCGATTTTGGGTGAGCCGCGCATGCGACTTGCGTAGTAACACGTCAATGGGCCTAGCGGACTTGATGTACCACGTGACCGCCGTATAGGCCGTATTTCCGTACACACTCACACAGACTCACGGGGACTCAAGTTGTACTGTTCGCGTTTGATGAGACGCCGGACGTTTGTCCCGACGGACGGAGTTACCGAAATTTTAGCTTTGTCAAAAGATTCATATATCTCATTCGCGCATAGATGCATATTGGACTAATGAGAGTACGCGGGGGCAACTGACGTCACTGGAAAACTGCGTAAATCGATTGATCAGGCAATAAGCGAGAGATGAGAGTTGCCGCGCGTCGTTTTACCGCAAATTAATTGCGATGTAAAATTTTTCTCAAGATCAGACATTTCATTCCATTTTTCCTCAATTAAAAAATCTCGCTGCATTGTTCAGATAATGCGTCATTGGAAAACGTGTTTATTGTCTTATTACGGGTGATAAAAAAACAAAAATAGGCAATGACGCATAATTCGAAGTACACGGGACACGGGCGCCATCTGGTGTCATGAGGGAACACTATTATTATAATAGATTCTGAGTCGTATTGAGGTTTACGAATTTACATGTAACGTAATATGTAACGCATATTTCTCTCATTCGATCGTAAACGCCAATCGTTCTATCTCTCTCGCAGTCACATGTATCGCACGTTACCACAATATCATGTGCTCAGTCGGTTAAAAAAACTCGGTCGGTAAAAAAAACTGTAACCCAATTATCTCCGAAACGGTTTGATTTTTCGAACAAAAGAATGAAATTATGTACTGGATATGACTCTGGAATTCACAATTCTTATCTTTTGCCCGAAAGGTCAACCCCGTTTATCAGAAAAATGTCATCGGTTCGATTGTTGACAATTTTTTCGATCGATAGTAAACTTTATAATCCCTATACATGTTACTATGCTAGAATTATCGTATCCAATTGAGCTACTTCAACATTTACGAGTATGATGCAAATTCGATTTTCTGCAGGTTAGAAAAGTTTTCTTAACATTTCATGATTTTTCCTCCACCCGCTGCGAATCCGCGTGACCTCGTCCAGATGCCGTTCTCTGGACGAGAACGGGAAACATCTGCGCAAGGCATAAAAAAAAATTCACCTAAGCTAAAAACGAGACTTGATCGATTTTACCCAATTTAACATTTTTTCGAGCATTCAATTTAAAGAAAAAAAAAACGACATATACATCAATTTTTAATTATTCCACCGAACCGGAAATCCCTCAGTGAGTTGTCAAAGACAAAAGTTTGGCCTTAAAATGCAAGATTAGGTGAAAAAAAATCACTAGGATACTCTTCTGTCTCGTCTGGCTTACGGCCCGTTGCCTAAATTGGAATTATCTTGGTCGCAAATAAATAAATAGAAATGCTTCGAGACTCGTTGCCCAGGGCAATTTTAACTGACTTCAAAAATCGTAGCGCATATGCCTGATAATTGATGTTGGTTATTTTGTCAAAATAACTTTTAGTTTCAAATCGCTCAAGTCCAATTAAGTGTCAACAATTAATAAGCAAATGATGACATTATTTTTATGCCTGATAAATCGTGTTTTAGAATGGCAATGGGGAGTTTTTGCTGTAAAAAGTTTAGAAACTAAAAGAGTTTAAGGAATTTCCATGAATTAAGTGTCAACAATTAATAAGCAAATGATGACATTATTTTTATGCCTGATAAATCGTGTTTTAGAATGGCAATGGGGAGTTTTTGCTGTAAAAAGTTTAGAAACTAAAAGAGTTTAAGGAATTTCCATGAATTAAGTGTTAAAAATTATTAAGCAAATGACATTATTTTTATGCCTGATAAATCGTGTTTTAGAATGGCAATGGGGAGTTTTTGCTGTAAAAAGTTTAGAAACTAAAAGAGTTTAAGGAATTTCCATGAATTAAGTGTTAAAAATTATTAAGCAAATGACATTATTTTTATGCCTGATAAATCGTGTTTTAGAATGGCAATGGGGAGTTTTTGCTGTAAAAAGTTTAGAAACTAAAAGAGTTTAAGGAATTTCCATGAATTAAGTGTTAACAATTATTAAGCAAATGATGACATTATTTTTATGCCTAATAAATCGTGTTTTAGAATGGCAATGGGGAGTTTTTGCTGTAAAAAGTTTAGAAACTAAAAGAGTTTAAGGAATTTCCATGAATTAAGTGTTAACAATTATTAAGCAAATGATGACATTATTTTTATGCCTAATAAATCGTGTTTTAGAATGGCAATGGGGAGTTTTTGCCTTAAAACGTTTAGAAACTAAAAGAGTTTAAGGAATTTCCGTGAATTAAGTGTTATACAATAGATCGTGGTTGGGCCTGCATCGATCGAAATGGATCTCCTTCAGAATATATTCGATGTGGTCGGGAGAACGTTTTCATCTTCGTGCTCATTCGGGTAACTTCGCCGGGGTACTGCGGGGCCTGGGGGTTCTCAGTATTTCACGTTAGTCGGGAGAAACCGTCGATAAATCTGCCCTTAGCGCGTTGTGTTAGTCGACCTTATTTTTTTCACCGGTTCAACATTCGTATTGTCGTTACAAATTAATCGGTTCAAGTCTCACAAAATTTATACGGTTTATTGCAAAAATTTTACTCTTATTATGGGATATTAAATAATTTTTAAATCAATCTGAGACAAGAAACGGCATCTGGCCATGGCCAGACATTTCACGATGGTCGCGCTGAGCATCGAAACGCTCCAAGCGCACGTTCGGTCCGTCAGCTTTTACTTTCAGCTGCTCTGGGGCCAGGGGCGGCAAATATAAGAACTCTCGCGGGAGCCGTACCACAATTCAACACACATACATATATATTTTTTCAAATATATTTTTTGTTTCCTTCACGAGATATTAATTTCTTCATAAATCATTGATGTTTGCTTTATAATTTTATAAAAAAATAAATATTGTCGTTAATTCCTAACCTAATGTAAACGTGAGTACTACGGGAAGTGTAAAATGAAACAAGTGCTGACCTCGTGTGGCAGGATCGATCGCAGAATGTTGACGCCGAGTATGCGGATGTGCAATGTTCGACGATTAAATATAAAATAACAATTTAACGTACAAACAAAAATGTACATGAATTGCCGATTTTTTAATGAAAAAGAGTTTTTATTGTTTATATGGATTGGGCCGTGAAATTTTTGTTTGTAAATTGTTTATTTCCCCGGAAAATAAATATAATACAAGCAATAATTATAATCATTGTTGTATCAATTGTTTTATTTTGCGTAGTTTATATTGGGTAACGAAGCGATAATTCAAAGAGAAACAAAAAAAAACCATACAAACCATAACAAGATTATAATCATAAAATTTATTTTAAATTATAGAAAGATTAAAAGTTCAAATAATCAGTAGAGCATTCAATTTTATTTTTTCATTCTAGAATAATACACTGTATAAAGGTCAAACAAAAGAAGTTAATTTCTTGAGCTTGAGTTAAAACCACCATAAAAGGTTCATTTGTTTAGAGAGTATGAGATCTTTTTTCAAATAGACGGGGCTATAGGGGAGGTAAATTCTGACTTAACAAATGTCCCCACTCCTGACTCGAATTTCGGCTAATGGTTTTCCTTTTCTTGCGCAGACGCGACGTTTTTCGTTTGCTTGCGCATATTTGGCCGGTAGTGGGGAGTGACGAATGCAACGCAAAGAGGAAAGCGCTCACTCAACGCGCACTTAGTTATCGAAAGTTTACCGCGCACAGAAACTAGTCTCATTGTCATTAAAGCATTTGATGGACATTTTTAGATCTGGTGCAGTCAACTATTAGAACAATTTACTTTTTTTTGTCTCGAAAAATATAAAAAAAAAAAAAAAACAAAGAAAGAAAGAAAAAGGTTCAAATGGTTTCGTATTTCTGGGCATTTACAGTGTCGCAATTGTACAATTCTCATGTTGAATGAGCCCGAGATCGAGTACAAGCATCAGCTGGCTTCAAAATAATGGAGACAGCAAATGATACGGCAATGCATGTTACCGAAACAAAGACTCTTTGCTCTAGTCTAAATCGTCCAAAAACGAGGAACGACGAGATAATAACAAACGAAAAGGAGTCGGAACTTTTGTATGGCAACAATGAAGATGGCGAGGATGAGGATGCTTTTTCAGAGGATAGTTTACGATTGAAACTCTCCGATGACGAAGCCGAGGATCATCAGCCTGCTGGGAGAGACGTGAGCAGCGAAAAAACCAAGAGAGAAATTACAAACATGGGTAAGTCTCATTGTAGTTTAATAATTATATTAATTTCGCTCAAGACACCGCGTGTCTTCCAATTTGAGTATTGACGAGCAACCGTTAATTTATAGTGTCCGCCATTTTGTTTATGGATGGTAGCCATCTTGTTGAGCGTCGAATTGATTTTTCCGGAAGATCAGACTATAGGAAAAAGAGATTATTAATTGTGCATTGTCGTGGCAGATATTTCGTCGCAGCTTAACCCTAGAACGATCGATATGAGTACTTTTCATCCGCGCGCATATATATATATATATCTTCACTCTTTTTATCTATTGTTTTCTTTTGTTCTTATACGTTTTCGCTCTCATCTAAAAAATACCGTACTTTTTAAACATATTATTTATCAATTTACTTTTATTTGTACTTCTTGCTATAAGCGAGTATACGAGTAAAAGGTCAACATAACCTCAAAATGAATTTCATCGAAACTTTTTCACATAAACGACCCGATGTTATCAAAACGCGGGATATCGAGGAGTTTATTGTATTCGTAAATTAAGCAGGTAGTTCGACTCTACTAATTTCATTTCATCATTTCATTCATTTCTCCCTTGAGAAAGTTGGAATTAAAAAATTGGACTATCTCTGTGGAGCTCATGCGCGTTCAACTTTGACCTTTCGATTTCGGTACTTATGAGACAAAAAATACTGATTACAGACTAAAAGCTGTGTGTCAAAAATTCTCTAGCAATGAAAAATAAAAAAAACATTTCGTTTTAGAATTCAGAGTTCCCACTAGGACTTGAAAATATTATTCTGCATAATCTTTTCAACCAAAAAAAAAAATCGCAGCGCATTATTTAGCGAAGGCAGATTTTAAGCACAAAATCAATCTTGTTTTTGATTTTCGATTGTGTCGTCAAAACTTTTATCCGTATTAACATATCCGAGCTAGGAACTTTAAAAAATGGCGTCTGTCAATTTTTCGTAAAATCCAAATCTTGATGTATCTTATTAAAACATCGTGAATCATTCCAGGCTGCAACTGATATCCTTTCAACACTTAAAGCTTTCGAGTTCCTTGCTGTTCACATGCGCAAATTATTTATTTCCAACTTATGCCGATGATAAAAAATATATCGAAAGGCAGTGTCTCTCGATGACAAGTAATTAAAAAATGAAATTTATGAATATATACAAATTATACTTAGTTTTCTATATCTGTGAGGAAATATATCCTTCAAATTGTCATTAAAAATTTATCTCAAGGTTACGCGTATTAGACAATTTTTAAACTTGTTGCGTCATCATTAGCGTCATCCGCCATTTCTGTCTTCGTAAATCACAGAACTGAAATGGTTAATAAATATGCGATATTCTCATCGTTGCAATTTCAAGGTCACAATGCTCGATATTTCTTCGTTCCATATTTGTATATATGGGGAACAATTTTTTTTTTTACGCTCTTATAAGAATGAATTTGAATATTAACGCTAAATTTTGGGCTCAAAAATATCAGAAAAATTAAGAGGGCATTTTCGGTGTGAAGAGTGGAGGGGATATAGATATAGACGAGTCGCTCTGTGGCTGTCGCGCATGCGTATTGGGCACGTTCATGGTGCGCAACAAAACCACAAAAAGGCAAACACCGAGAAAGTTTTCCTTTTATTCAAGTCGTCAATAAAATCGACTTTTCTGGATGACAATCCGTAAATTTTTGTAAGCCAATAACTTTTCAATGGGTGAATACTTTACTCATTCATTCTCAATCAAAAGGCTTGATGACAATGTTGACTACTTTGCGCGTTACTTGGAAAAATCTGAGAAAAATCAGCCATTTCCGAGATAATAAAAACATTAATTTTAAATAATATTAATAATATTAAAAAGTTTCATGAAATTTCGGAAATTTCTCTTAGTCCATGAATATGATTTTTTAATCAAATTGCGTAAATTCTTGAATCAAAAATGGAGCTTGATTCTTCGTCCATTATAGGCGTCATGCGTACGAGCCTGATTTTCATTTTATTTTTGTTTCCTTCTCGATAATTTTTTTTTTCTGATTTCATTAACACTGACAGGAAATACTGAAAATGCAATAAATTGAAAAGTAAATTATTTCTGAAGACTCGAAGGCTCGCGAAAGGAATATTTTAAGGCATTTCCTTTCACGCAGGAGCGTATTTTGTGGGGGCAAATCTACTGCGCGGCGGGAGGGGGCAGCATATTGGCGCCCAAGCAGGTTAGGGCGGCCTCGAGTTACTTGCAAAAGTACAAACTTTATTGCTGACAACTCTGCCAAACATTCGGTGACCCAACTTTTTTTTTCATGCTCAATAGGACAGTACGTGGTCCACGAATATGTCGCTCCTTCTATATTTTCTTCCCTGGCCGAGATGACAAGTGTGCAAATTCTTGAGTCGAATGCGGATTTAGCCACTCATGTGCCCATAAGCGCCTATGTGCCTAAAAACTCGTTTTTCATTACCGAATTTTTCTTTCGCCGATAACCAACTTTTTAATTTTGCCAAAACGAAAGAGAATACTCAAAATATGAAAAAGACAATTATTTTTAGACTATTGGCTAATGAAAAGAATATCTTAATTGCAAAAAAAAAATGCATTTTTGACTGACACAAAGTAGGGAGCACCAAATATGAGAAAATTAAATGCCTGATTAATAATTGCCAAGTTGGTGGTTACCTTCTTAATTTTATCGCAGAAATGTATTCTCGTTCAACTCGATACCC
Organism: Dyspetes luteomarginatus; assembly: GCA_963669185.1. Classification (NCBI taxonomy): domain Eukaryota; kingdom Metazoa; phylum Arthropoda; class Insecta; order Hymenoptera; family Ichneumonidae; genus Dyspetes; species Dyspetes luteomarginatus. Next base: position 30,533,116 of record OY769904.1, read on the forward strand.
CAAAGTCCTCAAAACTCTTTTTTTTTTGTTGCTAAATCAATAACAACGAAATGAAAAAATAAATATCAAACTCTTCATTGTTGTACCAGGACAGAAGTAATGTATAGTGAATTTGTCTCACTTCATTGAGAACGAGTTCGTCCAGTTAACATTAAAGCCTAGTAATGCAAACATATGGGTCTCCTAGACCCAGTGAAAATAGTCAACTAATCCAAAAGTGAAGTGCCTATCTAATATTTGCCAATATGGTGGTTACGTCCTTAATTTAATCTCAGAAATGTATTCTCGTTCAACTCGATACCCCAAAGTCCTCAAAAAACCTCCTCAAAACTCTTTTTTTTTTGTTGCTAAATCAATAACAACGAATTGAAAAAATAAATATCAAACTCTTCATTGTTGTACCAGGACGAAAGGAATGTATATTGAAATTTATCTCACTTCATTGAGAACGAGTTCGTCCAGTTAACATTAAAGCCTAGTAATGCAAACATATGGGTCTCCTAGACCCAGTGAAAATTTTGTACCAATCCAATAGTGCCTTCATTATTGTACAAGGACAAAAGTAATGTATATTGAAATTTTCTCACTTCATTGAGAACGAGTTCGTCCAGTTAACATTAAAGCCCAGTAATGCAAACATATGGGTCTCCCAGACCCAGTGAAAATTGTGTACCAATATTGAAATTTTCTCACTTCATTGAGAACGACTTCGTCCAGTTAACATTAAAGCCCAGTAATGCAAACATATGGGTCTCCCAGACCCAGTGAAAATTGTGTACCAATCCAATAATGCCTTCAAGATTGCAAAGCTGATACTGTGCCATAGAAATACTTACATCTGCCACCTGCAGATTCACCTACCGTATAATTTCTGAACGCACTCCAGAGTTCACTTACCGACTGAGCGGTAGACACGCAAATTAGGGTTGTGATCTCTGAGGCCACTGACAAATTTATCTCAATCGGTACAAAATTTATGGCTATTTTTTTTCCCCAAACATTTCGAATTTGATCATTCACCATCAGCAAGACTATATTTTGTTGCTAAATAGACTTCCATGCCGGATCGTGGGAAGTCCCTTCTTGACAAATAACCATAAATGGACCAAACCGCAGAAAATCACAGAAAAAAAAATCGCTCAAACGTCTTTGTTACAATTTTCTCTACAACATAAGAAAAAAAAAATCCAACGTAAAACTTCAAATTTATAGGCATTAATAAAAGTTGGGTCTGGGAGACCCGCGTGTATACAGTAGTAAAAAATACGAGTATAGTTCGACTTGTACAGTTTTAGGGCTATTGGGACATGAAAAAAAAAGAAAGAAAAGTTTCACTTGTAAGAAATTTGTATGATTCTCAAGTCATAATGCTTAAGGACGTCGATAAGACTTCGATATTGAACATGCACATTAGGGGGCTTGTCAATCCTCAAATTAGCATTTACCGTTTTTATTTTTTGCACTTTGCCATTAAATTGAAAATAAAAAAAAGTAAAAATTCTTCATATCGGATAAATTATTGCGACGAAAAAAAAAAAATATATATATATAATTACTATTTGGTCGCAGTAAGTTCAAGTTACCTTGTTGATTGCAGAACTGGGATCTGATGTTTCTTCGGGAGATAGCTCGGAACGAAATATTTCATTTCGAGGAGAAAATCTTACAAATGGAAATTGTAACGTTGAGATTAATTTAAATTACGTTGAAGCCGAGGAAGAAGAAGAGTGCATTGAGGATTTTGCATCCGATACAATACCAGAAACGGACAAATTTTACAGTTGTCAGGACAAATATAGCAATGGCGATAGCGATGAAACGATGAATATTCCTTTCGAGCAATCTTTAGGTGGAAATATGTCGTCAAATCAATGGCATTATTCTGGCCATTTTGGAAATTATTCGAGACGTGGAAAACGTAATTCTGTACCCCGAAAGCCATACACGCAATCTGACAGATATTTTGATAATTCTTACGAGGCAGATTCGGAGCATATTAATAATTTATACGTTCGTGGAAGGACTTCCGGTAGAGGATACAGTTTGTACCACAGCAGAGAAGAAAATACGAATTATGAAATGCCTGTGAAAGATGAATTTTACACTCCCACAAGCTCACCAATGGAACCCTCAAATGAGCAATTGAAAAATAAACAAATAATCGATGGAGAAAGTATGAAAGAAAATTCGATCGATCGAACGATCGATTCATCGGATTCCAGTAATTCCTGCAGCAATTACATTAATTCAGAATTAAAAAATAGCTCCGATAGCCGTGATTTTGTTATTACAAAACCAGAAATAACAAATTTCACCTCGAAGAATGACGAAAACCTCGAGGTTACTTCCGGTTCTCCCAGTAATTTTAATTTAATCGACGAAGAAAATCAAGAAAATTCATCGTCAAAATGTGAAAGTTCCATCGTCGATTCGACAAATGAAAAAAAATCGAACGAGAATAATCCGAATGACGAGAATAAAATTAATGACGATGGCAATGAAGCTGTCGCGAGTCTGCCAGTAGAGTCGAAAAATATTGAAAAAAATTTTTGCGCTGCAAAGGAAAGTTCCACCAGTGAGATAGAATTGGAAAATATTGAGAATGAAAAAATTAACGATACCAATTTTGAACAAACGAAACTCGATAATGAGAAAAATGATGATTTTGCGAGAAAAGAAAGGAAACAGGAAAACATGAAAATTGATAAAGTTGCAATGGAAGAAAGAGAACTGGATAGCGTGAAAAATGATGAAGTTGCAATGGAAAAAAATGAAGAAGATAATGAGAAAAATGATGATGTTGTAATAAAAGATACGAAATTTGATGATGTAAAAAATGATACGAAATGTGATGATGTAAAAAATGATACGAAATTTGATGATGTAAAAAATGATAATATTTCAACGAAACAAACAAAATCGGATGAGAATGATGATACTCAAATGAAAAAAATAATATTTGAAAAGGAGGAAAATGTTGCTGTAACGAAAAATCCGAATGAATCAAAGAATGATGAAACTTCGAGAATGATTTTAGTCGAGCAAAACTCGATGAAATTTAATCATGAAGAAAATCAAACAAAGGATTCTCCGAGCTCGGAGATCAACGAGGCAAAATCCAAAGAGATGGATGTGACTGAATTTGTAGAAAAAATACCACAAAATTTTCATAATATTGATAAAAATGATGATCGAGAAAATTCTTCAACTCTCGAGGAATTTACAAAATTGTCGAGTGACTTGGAGCTGCAGAAGAAGGAGAAGAAAGAATCGGAAAAATTAGATGATCAATCGATGACGATAAATAAAGAAAAATTCGATATATCGGAAACTCAGCAAGCATCGAAAGATTTATCGCTCGTTGCCATAGAAGCGAATAAAACAATCGAGGAAAAAATTATCGATAATGAAAAAAAAACGTCAGACGATGATAAAATCTCGTTAAGTAAAAGCGTCGATGATGAAAATGATGGTGAGGTCAGGCCGGTAAACGAGATGGACGACAACAATGCATCGTTATTGCATTGTTTGTTGAAACGATCATCGTCCGGTATGTCCCTCGACGAGATGGAACTTTCCAAGAGAATTAGAATTGGACGAAAGAAAAATGATGACACGAGTGAGTCCGAATGCCGGGAAATTGATTTTTCATCGATCGAGTCATCGAAGGATACGAGCCATGAGATCGTTAAAATGGACAACAATGATAAAACGATTATAAATAATATTGTAACTAATAGCAATATGGAAAATTTGAATTTTCACTCCAACGAGGGCATTACGAGCTTTAATTTTGTAGAAAAATCGTCGAGTGAAAATATTCACAAGGACACGGATGAGAAATCAGAAACGAGCGGGGTCGATGATAATAAAAATGAAAAAATTGATGATTGCGAGGTCATCGAAGTTCCTGTGAAACAAAAGCAAAAACGTAGTAAAAAATCATTGAATAGTCCACGTGATAACGTTTTTAGTCAAGAAGATCCACAAGGTAGGCATTGATAATTCGGTTATTGCATTGAAAATAGGATTTGATATTGGCATTCGCACTTTTTTACTTCTTTTATTTTCCTTTCTCTCATTTTTTTTGTTTTTTTTTTCATCTCTGAGCTTCTGTTTGTCGTAATGAAAAAAAAAGGGAAAAATAAAGACACAGCTCAACTATGTATGAACTATGTATGAATATTGTCAATTTTGTATCTTATATCGAATTTACGAAATTAACGATTGCTTTTTATTTTTTTTTATACACTTTGAATACGATTCTGTTTGCTGGATATTAACTTGGCCAAGATCATAAAATTTTTCATTTAAATTAAACGATTTTTCATCATTTGATGTTTGAAAAATAAAATCTTTTTTAAAGAGCGCTAATTGAAATAATATTAAACGCGATTCGTACTAAATGCGTGTCTGAAAAAATTAAATCCTTTGATAATGGAAGTTTGCTGTATATATTGTTAATATTGAATGTGAATGAATTCAACTGCAGCCTGGACGAAAAATATCATGCGCTATTGCTTAATATGGAATTTTATTCGAACGATTTGCTATTGTTGCTTCATATGGAATTTAACTCGAGCGATTTGCTATTGTTGCTTAAAATGGAATTTTACTCGAGCGATTTGCCATTCCTATTGCTCAAAATGGAATTTTATTCTAGCGATTTGCTATTGTTGCTTAAAATAGAATTTTATTTGAGCAATTTGTCATTTTTATTGCATGGAATTTTATTGGAGCGATTGACTATTGCTGTTGCTTAATATGGAATTTTATTCGAGCGATTTGCTATTGCTGTCGCTTAATATGGAATTTTGTTTGAGCGATTTGCTATTTCTGTCGCTTAATATTCAATTTTATTCGATCGATTTGTCATTGCCATTGCATTGAATTTTATTCCAGCGATTTGTTATTGTTGCTTAAAATGGAATTTTATTCGAGCGATTTTCTATCGCAGTTGCTTAATATGGAATTTTATTTGAGCGATTTGATATTGTTGCTCAAAATGGAATTTTATTCGTGCGATTTGCTATTGTTGCTCAAAATGGAATTCTATTCGAGCGATTTGCTATTGTTGCTCAAAATGGAATTTTATTCGAGCGATTTGCTATTGTTGCTTAAAATAGAATTTTACTCGATCGATTTGCTTTTTTTTTTTGTTGTGATCCCAATTTCAAAATTACCGTGAGGTAAATTATTTTTGGAAGCGACGTAAAATGTTTCCGGCTTAATAGTTTACGATGGCAGTGAATTTTGATACTCGAAATACTCGAAATTTCGGGTTTTACAAAATTCTATCGCTGTCCGATGCTACAAAATTTCTTTTGTGCTTTTATATTTTATCGCATACAATTTATCCTTTTAGTAAGGTGCATGAATTTTTTATTTATTTTTTTTTCGGTGTTTGAAGTTGCATAATTTGCTGCTACAATCAATTCGAGGCAAATAATTGATCGACGGCTTTTTATTTTTCAGAAACGGACAATGTTAGGCAAAAGCGAAAAACAGCCCAAAATGCCGAGGAGATAATACGAAAAGAATTTCAGTCCCATAGCGATTCAGAGTCAAATGACAGTCTTGGAAAATTCGTCGTTGTGAATTATAACAAAAGTAACAATAATTTGCGTTCGGCATCGCCGCCAACGTTAAAACGTAATTATGACGATGGTGATGAGAAGGGCGAGGGTATGATTACGAAAAAGCTTAAACAGGATGTCAACTGCAATGGAAATGTTTCGCCAAAAAAGGAAACTCTCGATGACAACAAGAAGCAAATTCTTCGTCACGTTCGTAATTTTTTTCGACGCGATGCCAATGGTAGTTTATGCAAATTGAGACAAGAGGTGAGTTTGGCTATCGGAGCAGCTTGAAAAAAAAAAAAAAAAAATCTCGTTTTTTTCATCTCTTCTACAATCGATATGACGATAAGGAAAAAAAAAACAAAATATATTTCTCCATAATTAAACAGGAACTCGAGGAGCTACTTATACAAAAGGTCGTGGAGACGATAACGATGAGGGACGAGATTGGAAAATTACGGGAACAGGCAAAAATATCGGAAAGAAATCAGGAAGCAACGCGCGTCCGGTGTCAACAATTGGCCAAACAGATAAAAGACTTTGATATGGTGCTGAATCGTTACAAATCGGATATTCGATTGAATCCAGAATCGAAAAACGTTGTACCTATAAAAATCAATCGATCCGTTGGACTTCAAGTGAATTTCGTAACCGTAAGTGCAATGGCGTTGCATGTTATTATTATTATTATTTATTTAATGTTCCCCAGGAACGAGAAAATTATTAATTTTGCTCTAAAATTCCGTTTGAAATATTTATTTAAGAATATTAAAATTTTCATTGGAATCCTTTGAACGTATCGAAAATTTGACAATAATATTATGATGACTATTCAATTTTTTTTATTGTTTTTAAGTAAGCAAGCGGATAAATTAAAAAATATTTAGTTGTAAATTTTTATTTCGTTTGAGGATTATTTGAATCGTGTAAATTTTTAAATCGTACAGGATCATGGAATTCAGAATTTGCGTCAACTGCAACAAGTACAAAAAACTTCAACGCCAACGGTAAACGGCGCAATTACGACGAACCAGCATAATGAACAATCGTCTGGCTCCTCAATTGTAAAACGTTCGATGAAAGTTCGATCGCCAAGACGACCGGAAGCTCAGGTCGCGGTTCCTGTTGTAACAGCGACGGCGACGATCCCCGTCGTTCAAAGTCCTCATGTTTCGACCGCAACTCCTGCGGCATTGGTCGTTTCTAAAAGCAATTCGGACACTCGACTTTCTGTGACTCCCGCAATTCAGCAGGCGACCCTTCCACATCCACAACTCGTATCGTCCAACGTGAGTTTTGGGACTTGACGATATATTTATATATTATATAATTATTACAGATTATTTACACAGATTATTTACACAGATTATTTACAGATTATAGATATTACGATATATTATTACAGCTCATACGTACAATTAACGAGACGCTAAATTTCCCTGATTGTTTTAAAAGAATCCTAAAAGTGAAAAATTTGAATCTCCAAGACCCGGTGAAAAATTTACTTGAACGATATCACAAATAATTCAAATATGATTTTTTTTTTCGATTTTTTAAAACATTCTAAGTACTCTGGCATGAAAATCTTGTAAAAAAAAATGTTTTTACGGAAACAAAACTTTCTCTATGAAGAAGCAAAATGAATTTAAAAAAAAAATGTTTATTCTATCAAAAATTACAAGCGCAAATCCTAGTCTGGGAGACCCAGTGCTGTACGCTAAAGTAGCAAAAATTATGTGTCCACTTCTCGATTTGAGGAAAAAAAAAAACATCCTAACGTTTGTTTCACTTTTCAGCAAGGTCTTCTCGTTAATGGAAATATCGCGAATCAACCGATTCGCCCAGCACCAACGCATCACGTGTCCAAGACGAAAAGCAGCGACCTCATCGACCTTACACAAGAGGAAGATAAAACGAAAGGTGAATTATCATTTCCCCCCCCCCCCCCCCATAATTTGCCTATCGTGATAAAAAAAATTCACGCCACCACCAAATGGCGTTAATGTGTCGAAATATTTTTGTTTTCAAAAAAATGTATAATTTGTTTTTTTTTTCTCCAGTTACCATAGGTCAAAACTCAATGTCAATAACCCCGATCAACGACACATCACCGAGAGTATCGAATGTTCAAAACATTGCGCCTCGATATCACACTGTGATACAAACTCTACCGGCTAGTATGGCGATAACCGCGCAATCGGGAATCAGAGTTGTACAGCCGTCGAGTCAGCCAACGCCAACTGCCTTAGTTGTGAGTTTTTTATTTTTTTAAATTATTTTTGGGTAAATTTGATCGTTTTTCTAATCGAGTATTTTTTTTTTTTTTTTTTAAACAAATCTTATCTATTTTTATCTTTTTTGCAGAACAACATGAATGCTCCTAGATTAACGTACGTAACTATGCAAGGTGGCATAGTGCCTACTAGACAAGTAGTCATAACGTCGACTCCTACACCGGTGAGATATTATTTTTATATTAATTGTAAAGATCGTCGATTTTTTTTTTTTCATCGAAAAATCAATTCGATTGAAAAAAAAAATCACTATTCCCCCCAACATGAGATACAATTTATGCATCCCAATTTCGTCACAAGTTAAGTGGGAAAAAAAAGTTGATTAATTAAGTTTGGGACGATTTTTTTAGATTCGACCTGCACCAGCGAACAATATAAGAACTATTTTTCCAATTGGCGACACGATATCCAATAATATCAATCGATCTCGTCAACCGTTCGCGTCATACGTCGATTTTTTTATTTTTTTTTCATCAAGAAAAATCAATTCGATTGAAAAAAAAAATCACTATTCCCCCCAACATGAGACACAATTTATGCATCCCAATTTCGTCACAAGTTAAGTGGGAAAAAAAAGTTGATTAATTAAGTTTGGGACGATTTTTTTAGATTCGACCTGCACCAGCGAACAATATAAGAACTACTTTTCCAATTAGCGGTACGATATCAAATAATACCGTTCGCGTTATACCAGCGACAGCATCGGGAACGATACTTTATAAGGTATGAAAATCGATAGAATGAGAAGAAAAGTGCTAAAAAAAAAATAAAAATCAAATTTATCATTTTTTCGATCATTGAAGAAAAAAATCGCATTTTTTTTCGTATTTTAGCATCCAGCTGCTCTTCCGGATTCTCTAAATCTTCTGTCGAATCCCGGCTGGAAGCTTCCACCTCCAGCTCCATCGTTGAAAATATCCAAAGTAGCAAACGGTAAATTGATCTTTTCTTGTTAAAGAAAAATATATATTTCGCGATTTTTCGAAAAATTTATATATTTTTGCAAATATTTACACTTTTTTTTTTGGGTGTTGCAGGAATTGTTTTATCATGGAACATGGCACTTTCCGATAAATACGCCGAGATAGCCAGTTATCAATTGTATGCCTATCAAGAAGTTTCCGGTATACCGCCAAATTCTACGCTATGGAAAAAAGTTGGCGATGTACGGGCTCTGCCACTGCCGATGGCGTGCACGCTCACACAGGTGGGTGTCGCTTTTGAGAACTAATCTATTGAATTATTAATGAAAAATATTTTTTAAAAATAGCACAAATTGCGATAAAAGTGAATTGTTTTTCATTTTTTTTTTGTCATTTTCGCAGTGACTAATAATATTGGACAAAATTTCGATAATTGAGAGGAAAAGAAATAAAAAAAAATATTTATATTTTCCAGTTCTCCGAAGGCAACAATTACTACTTTGCTGTCAGAGCAGTCGATAAGCATTCCAGACTCGGACAGTACAGTCTGCCTGGAAATATTTCGTTGTAACAATCAATTTTGTAAAATGTCCCAATTCTATTCTCCCCTCTTCCTCCCTAGCTCCGATTTTGTATTATATACACATGGTGGGTTGAGTTAGACTGATCTTTTTTTTTTTGATTTTTTTTCTTTTAATTAACTGCAACGAATATACTTTAAGTTTTATGTCCTTGGGGAGAATCTCGTGTTTTGCGATATACATCGTGAACGCGTAAACTTTCGGCCTGCGAAAATATTTGGTAATTTTTCCCGATTCAAGATGAGCACAAAAATGTCATTCAGAATGATCAAGTTTGAAGAATCGCTGATAGCGTTTTTCTTTTTTTTTCCCCAAAATATTTAAATAATTGTAATATTTGCATCACAATCTCGTATTACCGATATTTTATTCGTAGCTAAAAAAAAAAAAAAAACGTGATACACCCAAAATTCGTTTTCTTCCTGAATAGATATTTAAAAAATATTAATTTATTCTCGTAAAAATGTAATGCGTGTTGAGTTTACGATAATTACTGTTTTATTTTCCCGCTCGATCCTACCCAACTCTTTTTTTTTTGCCACCTATTATTGTTTATCGCGTCATCATTATCGTGCGATTAGCGGTGAGAAAATCGTACGCGAGGATTAAAAAAAAAAAACATTCACGATCGGGTGAAACTAACTCACTTTTTAAGCGAAAATGAAATTGGCCAGGAAACAAAAGAAAAAATGAATTAACGAGATCGCAATTTTGTAAACGGCATTTGAAAAATGTATAGTTGTTTTTTTTTTCTTTTTTTTCCAACTCAAAAGCGTTAAAATTAAAATGGCAGGCGAGTATTGGATGTATGATATTTAAGATAATTTTTTTTTTTTTAATTGTAAAAGATACGAAAGAAATGGAAAAATAGGCAAGTTTTCTAGTCTATGTAAACGCTGTTGAACATGTTATGGGCAATTCTGAGAAAAGGCTACGTAATATCAAGATCTCATCATATACATTATCGGTCGTGTAAATGACAATTTTTTTTTTTTTTCATCCTGTTTCTTTTTTTTTTGTTTCGTCACGGGTGAATTTCCATCCTCAGCTCTTCCGATATTTCGATTGAGAGCCGTCAAACGCTAACACATAATATATATCTTTTGCTTCGGCGTGCTAGTACGAATTGCTCAATTTTTATATTTATATCGTGCGAATGGAATATTATTGTGTGTGAAAACGAACAGAGAAAGAGAGAGAGAGAGAGGATCGTAAAGTAAAACTGAGAAATATGTCAACTTGGCACACATAATCGATGTATATTGGTCCTAGCTGTACATAAATAGTTGTAAATGTCTCTATTGTAAATTCATTAAATTACACATTTTTCCTCGATTGTATCTCCTGAAGACTAAAATATCCAATTTCAATTAATACTCAATCCCAAATTTTTTAAGACTAAAAAATATAAACAAGTTTTTGATGCCATTTTGTTCTTTCGTTGAACAAAGATATTACCTTCGGATGAACATTAAGAATCGTAAAAATTTGAATATCTACACGTACCGGAAATTCGAAAAAAACACATTTAGAGTTACTCCCGCGCCGTCATAACAGCTGTGACGACGAGAGCGCGCTCTTGCGGTCATCGTTGGGTACTACTCGTCATGCTTGTCCTTGTCATTATGAGTAAAAAAAAAAAAAGAATTTCAGCCAGTAGACTAGGTACACTTCAATCAGACAGTAGTACATATAGTGGTAGTAAAGTACATATATACAAAGCACATATTGCAGCTGGAGAAACGGTCAGGTGTAGATCAAGGCCCAAAACTTTAGTAACATTCGTGTCCTGCAAATGGTCATGACAAATCTTTAATCAGTGAACGATGAAAACGTATACATATATACATAAACACACGGGACTAGACACCCTCCTTTTTTTTCTTCAAAGATTTGCGCAACAACCGCCAGAGCGATTACAAAATGAAAAAAAAATAATTTTCATGAAACTTCGAGAGACACCGGAGCACGAGACAAATTTTCATTCGTCGCTTTAATCGAATTGTCTACCTAAACAAAAAGTAGTTTCTTTTTTTTTCTTCGTAAATAAACTAGGCTTGAAATAAACTCCAAAGGCCAGAAGCACGAACCTCTCGCGCGCATGATCTTCCGCACACAAACGCGCACGCACGCATACGCGCAGATCGCGTTCCGACCATATTTCTTTGGCGTGTTGAATTGATAAATACAAAAAAAAAATGACTCATAAGCGTGTTGTATGCTGTGTATCGAGGAGAAAAACAATCATCGCGAATCGATAACAAAAAAATGTGATACATATATATATATATATATATGCATATATATATATATATATATAACCAAATGTTTGCATATATTTTTCGAGTTCGTGAGTTAAAGGAGCGTTCATGTGGCTTCGATCGTCTTTATAATACGTTAAATATATGCCGAGTTGGTTATAGAGATGAGAGAAATAATATAATAAATAACCTTATAAGTTTTCCGTCTCTCCCTCTCCCGATCCTCCCCCGCTCTCGCCGAGTTCTCTTCCGTTCCTTTCGCGCTAGTGTTTCTCTCGTATAAATACGTGCGCGCGCGTGTGTGTGTGTGTTCGGGCCAGCATTGCAAATACACCCTGTGGGAATAATATATCCGTGAAACTGATCAGAACGGCACGACAGAGAGAGAGAGAGAGAGAGAGAGAGAGAGAGAGAGAGAGAGAGAGAGAGAGAGAGTGGAAACAATATCACAAGAGGAGATGAAACACAGTTTTGTGCCCCGGCGCATTTATATGCGCCTCTGCTCTTTCGGATAAATAATCATAATAACAATAATAATGATAATGATAAAAACCAAACACAGTGAAAGTATAGTACATAATAGTGGTATTTGAGTGACTTACCGAGTGGTTTTACCTACTCGTTCATATACAATATATACGTGAATATATATACATATATATATATATATATATGTAGATGTGCGTGTGTGTGTGTACATACCTGTCTGTATACACGTTCCTCCTGTTCACAGTAAAGTCTGTGCCAGCAGCCCAAAGCGCGCACAGTTATGAGTGCGCCGTGCCAACTATGTCAAGCATCAAGACTGATGAAAAAAAAGCGAAAAATTCGATCGAGTTCGATTCTTAAATTTTGTGCTTACATATGAGCGAAATTTAAAGAAATTTTTCTTCTGTATCATTTAAAATGATAAATTAAAAAGCTCGTGTTGTGAGGATATAATAATAAATATTTTGTTCTCACCGTTTATTTTCGCGTGAAAGTTATCATCGTCGTGTATTCCTCCACACTCGATCCTTCGTAACACAGCAATTTTTTTTCTTTTCGTTTCGACACGTATATCGCGCTAAAGCGTTTATACAAACGATTCGCAACGCACACATGCGAAGAGGACACTTTGTATACGCGACGTTTTCCGACATCGTCATTGTTTTTTGCAATAATTTATCGTGTTTCTTTGTTGTTTTTTTTTGCCCTTTTTAAATCCAAACACGAAATATAACGAACAATGCGAGTTAAATTGCGATAAACCGTGCAAAAAAAAGGGGACTTCTTTTTTTGGTTTGTTTTTGCCGATTTTGCTCGATATATATATATATATTGTGCAGTTTTTTGGCAATATAAATGGTGATATGAAAAAAAGAAAAAAAAATTTACGAAACATGAGAGAAGATTTTTGAATGATAATTCTTTGGTGAATATTTTTAATTGGAAAAACGTGAGAAAGAGCGAGAGAGAGAGAAAGACAGAGAGAGAGAGAGAGGTAAATTTTTTTACTGGGCTGGATGCAAAAAGTGGACGTGAAAATGTCGAAAAAAAGCTGTTGATTGAGGAAAAAAACTAAAAAATCGTCTCATCAGGGGATGCCTAGCCTACATCCGCTCGTCGTACGACGAGCAAACCCAATGGATATGGGCACAGCTACAAGCTCGGTAACCTCGGTTAATCCACCAATGAAAAATGCCTCGGGTCAGAAAAAAAATGAGAAAACAAATAAGCTCCAGGGTATAAAATTGCCATTGTTGAGAAAAGAAACGAGTGCTATTAATTTGTCACTCGGTGAGAGAAATTTGCCGCTGGGAAAAGGCGCCGATGCGCCTCTATTGAGGCCTGAGAGCAGCGCCAGTCTCGAGGCACGAGGAGGCGGAAGTTGGCTCAGTCTTGGACCCGGAGCTTTGAGAAAATGCGAGACTGCTGTCGGTCTCAGTACTCTTGCCCTTGAGACTAGACCAATTAATCGCAGCAGAGTTTGCTCACGTTGCTCGAGCCTTTTGTCATTGGCTTCTAGCTCGCGTTATAGCTTGGCAGCTGGTAATTTTGTACCAGCGACATCTCAACAGACAACAGCCACTCAATTTTTATGTAAACTTTGCCTGGTCGATGTATCTTTTTCCAAAATATTTAGGATCGAGGGATGTGGCTGTTTTTATTGCAAAGATGTGAGTCGTAAAGAATTATTTTCTACTCAAACTGATAAATTTTTATGATTTTTCAATTATCGTCTGAAAGTTCATTATTCACTTTTATACTTCGTATGTAAATGTTGGTAAGAAATCATGGAGAGCGAAGAGGACAAAAAAAAAGTTTTTTTTTTGTCACCTGGGCGATTGATAAATCATTCAGTTGATTGAGTCCTCAAGAATAATTTTCTACTCAAGCTGATACATTTTTATGATTTCTCACATGTTGTCTAAAAGCTGATTATAGGACTTTGATACCTCGTATGTAAATTTTTATAAAAATTCATCGAGAGAGAAGAGGACAAAAAATGTATTTTTTTTTATCATCTGGGCGATTGATAAGCCATCAATTGATTGATTGATTAATTGAATTATTGTAATTTGAGAATTGATCGATCGCAGTTGAATGTTTATGAAGCTATGAGAATTTTTCAAAATTATTACCGAGATTATCGCACTATTTCCATTATTTCAATTAATTCATTAATTATTAACCTGTGAATTAATTATACAATCATATTACATGTATTTTTAATGTGTTTTTTTTTCCGTGTTTCAGTGTATGAGAGACTATGTAGAATTTGAAATTGAAGAGGGCGCTTATGAGATAAGCTGCCCCGATGCCCAATGCGATTGGTCGAGCGTACTCTCGCTTAAGGAGATTGCTACTCTCGTCAGTGATGAATTAATGGAGAAACATCACAAGTTTCGTCTCAATCGAGGTGAGAAATTAATTTAAAATAATCCGTTAATCCTAAAACGAAAAACAAATTTTAGTTTGCTTTCTACCGGTCAACTGGGGTCCTCAAGTACCCCAGGCATTTCCTGACTGTACAATCTTTTTTGCCTGCAATAAAATGACTTTAATACATATGAATCTCGTCGTTTTTTTATAACGAAGAAGAGAATGGCGTTAAAGCGAAGTGCTACTCCTCTGTCGGTAACAAAAATTTCCAACCAAAATTCTCCTAAAAGATTGATCTTTCGGAAAATTTTGGTAGTAAAGTAAAAGGAACTTTCTCTCTCGCACTCACAATGAATGTTTACTGAAAGTTTAATTAGTGAAAAACTGGTTTAAAGTACAAAAAAAATAGCTTGGGGGCACATTTTTTCCCCAGTTATCCTTTCTAGTGTTAAGGCCCCAATGGCCCCTGAAGACCATGAAATTTGGGGCCTCGAGAAAAATCAGTAAACGATTATGTAGGATTCTAACCACCTGGCTTCCTTTATTTAGGCCTAGATGGAGCCACTTTATGTCCTAGGGCCCAAAATTAACGCGTCCTTGTAACTGGGCAGAATTTACAACAATAAAAAAATATATTTTTCATCGGAAAAGGAGTCTGGGCCTTAATAGGTTAATAATATTAGTATATTTTATTCGAGTGCAGAGTTGGGACTCATTTCTCTTTCCTACCGTATAATAAAAAGATCTGGGCCTTAATGGGTTAATAATATTAGTATATTTTATTCCAGTTGAGAATCCCATCATCTCTCATTCATATCGTATAATCAAAGGATCTGGGCCTTAATAGGTTAATAATATTAGTATATTTTATTCGAGTACAGAGTTGGGACTCATTTCTCATTCATACCGTATAATAAAGGGGTCTGGGCTTTAAAGGGTTAAATTTATTAGAGAACGCTTATTGCTATTTTTTTGGTTAAAATAAATATTGTTGTTCAAAGGCACTTTGCAAATAATTCATCACGAGGGACATAAAAACGTGGGTGTGCCCCAGTTTACTTTTTTAGGGATTTTTAGGGGTCTAGGGTGAATGATCCTTGCCACCATTGTCATGGCCCATTGTACGCCCCCTCCCACCATACGCCACTTTTTCCTCCGCCATTTTGAGGTTTGAAATATTTTTCAATATTTTCCAGATGTATCGATGGATAAAGAACGCGCATGGTGTCCTCGAGCTGGCTGTGAGACAATTTGTTCGGTGACAAGTGGCGCCACTGGCGCCGTTTCCCCTGGACCAGTTCACTGTCCAAATTGTTCGACTGATTTTTGTTCCGTTTGTCGAGAACCCTGGCACAATGGACCATGTCCGAATCTTCCACTCGGCATACCATTTGACAGTGACAACATTAAATGCTGTCCAATGTGCTCAGTGCCGATCGAGAAGGACGAGGGTTGCGCTCAAATGATGTGCAAGAGATGCAAACACGTGTTTTGCTGGTACTGCTTGGCCTCCTTAGACGTAAGTTGTGTTGACGTGCAAAAAAATCTGATAAATATCAACGATACAAAATCATTTCTCTGTCAATTGACTCATTTTTTTTATTTATTTTTTCACTCGTCAGATTTTACTCACAATTTGTTACCTGCAAGTATTTTTTGTGATTTTTTTTTTCAAATTGGAGCATCTAAAAATAGTCAAATGAATTTGATTTTTTTTTTTATTATCTTTTATAAAATAATTTGTTCGCAATGAAGGAAAGTTTTTCAGTTTTCCCCGACAGTCTTGATTGTGCCAATTATTTTGTAAATTATAGATAATGTTGAGTAATATTAATTGTTTTTTTTTTTTTTTTTATCTGGACAAAACCCATGAAAAAAAGGAAAATGAGCTTCTTGGAGTAAATAAATTTTCTTTACAATTTTCAAGTACAATTTTTAATTCGTTTTAACCATTTTTTATCTGCATTATATCGAAGAGATTCAGAGATAAATAATCATGAAAAAAAATCGAATCACGACATCCGATAGAAATCTGAAGAAATGAAAAATGAAGAAAAAAAAAAAAAATACAGCGAATACTGTCAAGTAGCAGCGCAAGCTGGAAAATTACGAGAAACATATGAGAGTTTATCGGGGAAAAAAAGTTGCTCATTCGACGGAAAATGCTTGATAAATGTTTTTGTCTCGAAAAACGATAAAGTTGTCGCATTTTGTCGATGATAAAATCGACTCGATTGTGAATTTTTTTCAATCTTTATTTTCCTGTAGTATTCAAGAGCCAGAAGCTCGCTGAGCTTTGCCAGTTTGGCAGAGAGGAATTTAAAAAAATGACATTGAAACAAAAAAGTGTGTAATTGAAAATTTTAAAAAGAAAAACAAAATTATTTAACCTAAACAAGAAATGAATTATGGAACTTTTGCATTCAGAGTAAATTTCCGTCGATATTTGTTAATCGATCGTTGTGCTGTAGCAAAATAGAAAATTAGCCCAAAATTTATTTATTAATGAGTAGAAAGATTTGTCCAGCTTGTAAACTTTGACCCAGGGAATTTTTTCCGAAAATCCAATATTATTTTCCACAAAAAAATGACATCAATCACGTATAAGAGGATTCGATTCTCCATAAAAAAAATGTCAACTGTTAAATAATAAATGATGTCACGTGGAA
Organism: Dyspetes luteomarginatus; assembly: GCA_963669185.1. Taxonomy (NCBI): domain Eukaryota; kingdom Metazoa; phylum Arthropoda; class Insecta; order Hymenoptera; family Ichneumonidae; genus Dyspetes; species Dyspetes luteomarginatus. The sequence continues at coordinate 30,550,288 of OY769904.1, forward strand.
TTCTCCCGTGCATCGAGAATCATTCATCGGTCAATCCATTCGTTCTAAATTTTCTTCATTATCGATCGTTGCAGGATGACTTTTTATTGCGGCATTACGACAAGGGTCCGTGTAAAAACAAATTGGGTCATTCGCGTGCATCTGTAATATGGCACAGAACCCAAGTGATTGGAATTTTTGCTGGTTTTGGCCTATTGCTGTTGGTTGCCTCGCCACTTTTGTTACTCGCCGCACCCTGCATCGTTTGTTGCAAATGTCGCGTTTGCGGTTCGTCTCGTCTTGAGCAAGATGGCGCCACGCACGAGGACGCGACGACATAAAGGAGTACGAAGAAGAAGAAGAAGAGACGAAAAAAAGAAAAGAACAACAATAGACGACAACATATTTGTACCTAAATAGCATCTAAAGTACCTAAACTAAAAAGGGAATGATCGAGTGTAAGTTTTAATCTAATATAAGCAGTCAAGAGCATCTTCGTTGTGGCCGAGCAGGCACGTGCCGAGAAAACTTTATCTATGTATATTATTCTGAGAACATTCTTGTCCATAATCTAATCCAAGTTAAACTACGACTTATATACATATATGATATATATAGAATATATATGATATATTATATACACAGACACACACAAGGAAGTGTCTCTTAGGCACGAAGAATATGCCAAGTGATCTGGATAGACTATGATGCTTTCTGGTGTTCTGTGCTTCTTTATTGAAAAAGAAAGAAAGAAAAAAAAATGAAAAAAGTAAATAACCGACGATAGTGAGAAGGACATGATTATTGTCGATTTGTATAATGAGAAGAAACAAAAACTAAATAGAGGACTCGGTTACGTCTGGGAGATTTTCGTGCAAACGATCATTCAGAAGAAACAAATTTATTTTCCAGCCGGTTATTGAATTTTTTTTTTTTCAATATATCAAGGCTGATCCACATATTTTCATTTTGCTTTGCCATATTTTACAACGATTCGTTGTAGTTTGAATATTTAAATAAATGAAAAAAAAATCATGAGCCATTATTTTGTGCATTTTTGCAGCTTTTCGGTTGTTGGATTTTTGAGCGAGATCTGAGCTCAAAAATTCGACATTTTCTATCATTTGTGAATGAATATATGTGAGCCTAGATAGCGATATTTGTGTAACATAATATGTAGCAGTAACGAACTGTGCGAATCTCTTCGATCCTCAAATGATGAAATTTGCCGATTTTATTTTTTTTATTTTATTTTTTTCTACAATTAATCTGCATAGTTTGGAAAATATTTTTGAAACTTCTTTGTTACGATCACGATGCATCGAATCTCCCTAATCGTTGCTGTACTAATAGCGAAATGTTGAGGGAAAAAAAAAAAAGAAAACAAAAAAATTGATACTGGGTGACAAAGAAAAATAAAAATCAGGGGACAAAGTAGTCATTTTTATCGTCCACTTATACAGTAAAAAAAAGAAGGAGAAAACGAAAGATAAACTGTGGTTAGGGTTACATTTTTTACAGATTACGCGAGTGATGGAGAAAAGAAAAATTAATATTTTTTAATTTAAGTAAATCTTCTTTGACGAACGATACATTCCTCGAGAAGAGAGACGAAGAAAGAGAGAGAGAACAAAAAAATAAAAAAAAATTATTGAGGTCTGGTGAGTTATTTCGGACGTGTAAAGTGAAGAAGGGACAAGAAAAAGAAAAAAAAACGAGGATAGCCTTATCCAGTTAATAATCGAGAATTATAAATATTTTACGAATCATTGATATTGTTGAATAATAATAGTGTCTACGTATTTATTTTTAATATTTTTTCTTTGCTACTTTTTTTCGCCTATGACAAATATTTATTTGGAAAAAAGTGTTTTTCCTGATTTATTTTCACACGGATGAACCATCAACGACTTAACTTTGCATAATTATTTTTGAATTAATCTCGATGTTGGGAGAAAAAAAATCGTAACCGAATCAATATGTGATCTGTGTGAAATTGTTCCGTTATTAATTCTCAACGATTATCTATTCACTATTATTATTATTATTGTTCGTATCTTTGAATAATTTAAATCGTTCAATTTTTTGAGCGTGCATTGAATTTAACTAGAACACAATCTTGGAAAAGATGTTATGATTTTTTTTTTTTCAGCCTTTAAAAATATACGATACGATTATGGAGGGCATTTTTTTGTCAGTGGAAATTTTGGGTGATATCAGTAAATTTTCGCAGAAGAGATGAGAAAAGTAGCAAAAGAGAAATAGTGAAATCGATTGAACGAACACAAATCAATTTTTCAACTTACGAATGATGTTTGAAAAATGATTTTTTTTTGCTAACCATAAATATTTTGTTTCTTATTAAAAAAAAAAGGCTCGTACAACCCTCAATCTCGCGATATATCAGATTCGATGCAAAGCCATTTATTTTCAAATTCCCGATCGACGTAATAAAACTTGAAAAGGAAAAGAAACGAGGAAGAAAACATTCTAAGTGCGATGACGATGAAGCGATAAGGTTATGTTTGATTATTTTTTTTAATTTCTTACCAAGCCGATATATATATACAGTCTCGAAAAATTACTTGAACAAATTATAGATACGAAGCACTATATATTTTGTAGATTGTAGATGAGATAAGGACATAAAGGACAGTTACCATGTAATAGTCAAGAAAATGGATAAAAACAATTTATATTTCGTCTGTAAATGTGCTTTTGGGACGGTTCCGATGGGTTGTATACGAGATTTCGAAGAAATGATAATCATGAATGCAAGTTTGTTATGTTTTTTTTTTTTTATAATAATTATAATGTTATACAGAGCTAACGAGAATGATCTATTGTGTAATACGTAACTCATTTATTGTAGATATTTTTTTTTTTTTACATACAGATACCACACGAAGGGTTATAGGGAAAAGGAAAATATTCGATGGAAAAATCGCTTGACGATAATCAGACAAATTTTGACTTTGCTCGTTTTTTTGCCGGTTTTGTTTTACAATTCAATAAGCAAGCGTCGATTATTAATTCTCCTACAATATATGAATGTCAAGCATTTGTTTTTTTTTTCATCCCAATTTATAAGTCTACATCTATTATACATACTTGAGAGATGCTTTACTGCCGCTTTTGTCACATCTTTTAATGTCATGCCAAAGACGTTGTCCGCCCGATTGACGCCGAGACACGTTGATGAAAAAAAAAAGCATATAACGAAGAACTTGGATGTATATATATATATATGTATATATATATATATATTATATAACCGACAGTTATCGAGAGATCAGTTTTCTTTATTTACTCCGAAATTCCTCTGATCGCTTCTACTATCTTCTTCTTGTAACATATAAACATTAAAGTATGGCCAAATCAACAAAAACCGGAAGTCCGATGTCCTGTGTAAGAATAGTAGGCATGTTGTACATAATAAACTTTCATTTAGGAAAGAAATATCGGTTTATCATTTATTTAACAAATACAATTAAGTTTCAAATGAGTTTTATTTAAGTATATATATATATATATATATATGTGTAATTTATTTATTTCAAATAAGACTAATAACGTTTTTTTTTCTCACCATTTGAAATACCTGTGGCAGCACTTTCCGCGTCTCTATCTTGCTGGTGCGCATGCGCGTCGCTATGTCACGTGGTCTTGTACGCGTCACTCGTCATGTGTTTTGCAAATGGCGCATGGTCGTTGAAGGTGAAAAATGTTTTTCTAACGACGCGCTCTCCGTATCGAGTAGATCGCGATTTTCCTCAGGACGATTTTTTTTTTTTTTTTTTAACGAATAAATCAGAGAGTGAGTCGAATGTACATGTGCCCGTATATATGAATTTTTGTTTTCCATTTCTCCGTTTATTCCCTCGTGCAGTTCATCGAAGAGAAACAACCAGAGAGACGATTGTATTTACACGACTGATGCGCGATGTACAGAGAAACTTTCCGCGCGGGCGAACGGTAAGTCGCCATTTTTTTTTTCTTTTTTTTTTTTTGTTTTCTGAGCATGATTGTCGAGACGCCGGCGCGTCTCTTGATAATCATCATTGTAAATCGTTCAAAACTTTATATGCTGCGTTAATGAGGGCGAGTTCTTTCTTGCCTGTACGTATTATAGCTATATATGTATATATATATATATATATATATGTGGGAATAATATTCATTTGGCATGGTTAATGCGGCTGGAGAATTCGTGTCGTGCTCTCCGTTGGTAAATATTATCTTTATTGCATATATGCGCTCTATTGGGAACGATAAGAGCCTTTGCCTCAAGTTGTACGAGGCGTTACGAGCTCTTGCTGTAACCCACCTCACTTTTACGAGTTGCAATGAAGCTGAGAATATACCCTCGACGTATTATCATATATATATATATATATATCTCGTTAAACCATTATCGTCCGTAACATGAGGTAAATACTTTTCTATCCCCACTCTCTTGCTGCGATTTTACCGACCGAGATAAACTGATTTATTTTCGTAAATAAAAAAGTTTTTATACGAATGTAAATTTTTTTTTTTTTGATTGATTCAGAATATAAATTGCGTAAATTATGATGAAAATAAATTATAAACTATCGAATAAAATTTTTTTTTCACGAGGAAACTTACTCCACCCATAAATAAGCATAAAAGAGAAAAATATTTCTTCCGTAAACTTCAAAAAATATTATATTATTTTTGACCTCTATAAAACGTGCACTTTGTTTTATTCCAACTGAGACAAATATTTTTTATGGAGAATCTTCAGCAATGATCAGAATCATAATAATAAATTCAGGAAACTTTAATCCAAGTGATTATACAATTAATTAAAAATAAATAATAATAATTAATATAATATTTATTTGGTCAATTTTAACAATAAATTGCAATTGATACAATTTTTTTTTATAAATCAAATAGAATCTATAATTGATTTTCCCATCAAATTTTCCCAATGCGGATACGAAAAAATAAATAAAATAAAAATAGGCAATTGTCGCGATAATTCCCTAAGTGGCGATTTTATTTTTTAAACTGCAATTAAAAAATAAAAATAGGAAAAACTAAAACGAAGAGTGAGATCCTCGTCCCCCGTTATTTTTTCGAGGTCCACTCGTCCAGGGACATAATAAATTCTGGTAACCTGCCGCCCTCAGGTCGCCCGGCGAATCTACCCCCTCGACCCTCACCCACCCCCTGCCCCTCTCGTTTCTTTCCAATTCCTGCTGCCACCTCTCGGATCGCGCACATCGTGCATCGGCCGCTCACCTCCCTCGAGCACCAGCATAGCATCCCCTTAATGGTCGCCCATTCCACTCGGGGTAAAAAAGAACCCCCACTTCGTTCGCGCCATCTTCTCTCTCTCTCTCTCTCTCTCTCGCTCATTCTCATCCCGCGTCCAAATTTTTTTCTCTCCTACCGTCGGTTTTGCGAAACACGTACGTACAAAGACCGGATTATATATCCGAGAGGGTATGCGCGTGTTAGTATTTTTCAGCCTTCCAGCCTCTAGAGGGTGGAAATGTGGGGCGACGAAGAGGTGGGGGTGGAGGAGAAGGAGGCGGAAGAGGGTGGGGAGGGGGAGGAGATGTGTCTGCGGGCTAGTGGATCCACCTCCGTTTTTTTACACACACGTACAATCCCCAAATAAAAGGGGTACATAGACATGGGGGCAAGATGGATCATAGGCAAGCTCAAAAGTATCGCGAGACTCGTAATTTAAATTTTGCAGCTAGATTTTTTTTTTTTTTTCGTTTTGTTTTGTTGGTGAGAGAGAACGATATAAATGATGTTTCACACCACATAAAAATATTTCGATTTTAGGGCCTTAATCGATTGTGAATTTCGTAAGAAATTCTTTAAATGCAGATTGGACTCGAATGCTAGAGATGTGTTATAGGCACGAGAAATATTTTAGTGGTCCATATTCCCCCACTTTACTCTACACGTCTGTAAACACAGATATATCGTCGCAACGGCGATTGATATAGAACTTGTGTCACACCACATTAAAATATTTCGATTTTAGGGCCTTAATCGATTGTGAATTTCGTAAGAAATTCTTTAAATGCAGATTGAACCTGAATGGTAGAGATGTGTTATAGGCACGAGAAATATTTTAGTGGTCCATATTTCCCCACTTTACTCTACACGTCTGTAAACACAGATATATCGTCGCAACGGCGATTGATATAGAACGTGTCTCACACGACATTAAAATATTTCAATTTTAGGGCCTTAATCGATTGTGAATTTCGTAAGAAATTCTTCAAATGCAGATTGAACCTGAATGGTAGAGATGTGTTATAGGCACGAGAAATATTTTAGTGGTCCATATTCCCCCACTTTACTCTACACGTCTGTAAACACAGATATATCGTCGCAACGGCGAATGATATAGAACTTGTGTCACACCACATTAAAATATTTCGATTTTAGGGCCTTAATAGATTGTGAATTTCGTAAAGAAGTTTTTTAAATGCAGATTGGACTCGAATGCTAGAGATGTGTTATAGGCACGAGAAATATTTTAGTGGTCCATATTCCCCCACTTTATCCTACACGTCTGTAAACACAGATATATCGCACACACACACATGCGGACATAGTAGAATATTTAAAAAAAGTGTGGTGTGGGACCAGGGGGATGTTTTAACAGGAGGGAGTTTGAATCTTTCACCCCTGCTTGTCGCAACGGCGAATGATATAGAACGTGTCTCACACGACATTAAAATATTTCAATTTTAGGGCCTTAATAGATTGTGAATTTCGTAAAGAAATTCTTCAAATGCAGATTGGACTCTAATGGTAGAGGTGTGTTATAGGGACGAGAAATATTTTAGTAGTTCATATTCCCCCACTTTATCCTACATGAACACAGATGTATCGTCGCAACGGCGAATGATATAGAACGTGTGTCCCACCACATTAAAATATTTCAATTTTAGGGCCTTAATCGATTGTAAATTTCGTAAGAAATTCTTTAAATGCAGATTGGTCTCGAATGCTAGAGATGTGTTATAGGCACGAGAAATATTTTAGTGGTTCATATTCCCCCACTTTATTCTAACATCTGTAAACACAGATATATCGTCGCAACGGCGAATGATATAGAACGTGTCTCACACCACATTAAAATATTTCAATTTTAGGGCCTTAATAGATTGTGAATTTCGTAAGAAAGTCTTTAAATGCAGATTGGACTCGAATGGTAGACATGTTTTATAGGCACGAGAAATATTTTAGTGGTTCATATTCCCCCACTTTATCCTACACGTCTGTAAACACAGATATATCGCACACACACACACATACAGACATAGTAGAATATAAAAAAAAGTGTGATGTGGGACCAGGGGGTTGTTTTAAGAGGAGGGAGTTTCAACCTGTGTGCCCGCGGCTTTCACCCTTGCTTGTCGCGTCGATGAACGATATAGAACATGATTCACACCACCTTAAAATATTTCAATTTTAGGGCCTTAATAGATTGTGAATTTCGTAAGAAATCCTTTAAATGCAGATTGAACTCGAATGCTAGAGATGTTTTATAGGCACGAGAAATATTTTAGTGGTTCATATTCCCCCACTTTATCCTACACGTCTGTAAACACAGATATATCGCACACACACACATACAGGCATAGTAGAATATAAAAAAAAGTGTGGTGTGGGACCAGGGGGATGTTTTAACAGGAGGGAGTTTGAACCTGTGTGCCCGCGGCTTCCACCCCTGCTTGTCGCGTCGGCTTTCCTACCTCCCGTTCGTCTCATCACCCCGGACCACCTTTCTTTCGCTTTTTTCGCGCGCCCTCTGCCTCCCCCTTCGCCCCTTCGCCCCTTTACCCCTCCTCGCTTTCACATTCGTACGTACACACGCCACGAGAGGTATTCCACCTCTTCGTCTATACGTTACGACCGGAGCTACAAAGATTTTACGTGTGTGTACGTTTCCTTGATTCTAGGGGTGTGTATGTGTGTGCGTGTGCAGGTGTATAATAGTCGACGATCGCGTAGTGTTGGGCACCGCGAGGAAAAGGATAGAGGAAGAGAGACAGAGAGAAAGAAAGAAAGAGGAAGAGAGAAAAAAAAGCTCTGGGTACATATATATATATATATATATATACATATAGGGTGTACACGGGGGGGTGGATGGTTAGGAAAGCAAGCAGGAGGAGGTGGTGCTGGTGCTGCGGGGTCCGGTCGATATATCAGGGCTCCGGTGCAGCTGTCTGTCAGGCACGCGGACTCCACACGCCAGACGACGTCGGGTGACCTCCCCGCGACGGCACAGAGTCGACCGTAGAGGACTCTCTCGTTCCTCCTGCCCTCCCTCTCTAGCCCCTTTCTCGCCCTCTCGTGAAAATCCCCGACGATAGAAAGAGGAAAAGAGGGAACGCGAGAGAGAGAGAGAGAGAGAGAGAGAGAGAGAGAGAGAGAGAGAGAGAGAGGAAGAAAAAACGGATCTGCGCTTCACTGCTGCCGTTGCTTCTGGGTAATTTTTCATCGTCGCAAACCCGCGAGAGGGCGCGAAAGAGAGAGAGAGAGAGAAGGAAATGCTGTGACGGCAGTCGCGGCGTTGCCGCGTACTTATACAACTAAATTTCTATTATATATATATATATATTTATGTGTGTGTGTGTATATATATATATATGTATAATATACACATTTATTGTACTGTCAAACTGCCAATAATTTAAGTTACCTTGAGTCAATTACCTTTTTAAAGCTTAAAATTTTACCTCCCATGAGTTAAAAATTTATCGAGATTTTCCTATTGCACGGAGAGGAGGAAATAACTGCCTTAAAACCACCCCCTTAATATCCCTCAAGCAAACTTAATGGCAACAAAACGTTTGAAATGATTTATTTTCCCGAGTACATTTATCTAAATGTACTCGGCCAAAATTTTCCTATTTACAAAATTTCAAAATACATTTGAAGAAAATTATTTCATAAATTTTATATGTATAAAATTTATGAGATCATCGACATAAATTTCGTCTACATTCGTGTTTGTCCAATTTCAAATAGTTATTTGTCTCACACTCGTACAGGTTTTCCATCACCTTAAAATACGTTAGAAACAATTTATTTTCCCGAGTGCATTTATCTAAATGGACTCGGCCAAAATTGTCCTATTTACGAAATTTCAAAATTTTTTTGAAGAAAATTATTTCATAAATTTTATATGTATAAAATTTATGAGATCATCGACATAAATTTCGTCTACATTCGTGTTTGTACAATTTCAAATAGTTATTTGTCTCACACTCGTACAGGTTTCACATCACCTTAAAATACGTCAGAAACGATTTATTTTCCCGAGTGTGTTTATGGATATCAGAAAAACACGAATTTAGACTGTCAGATTTGGTCCATCGATTGTTCATCTGGCCCAAATTAAACGATTTTCCAAAATTCTTAGGCATTTTTGAAGAAAATTATTTTATAAATTTCATAGCTATTTGTCTCGCAATAGTACAGGCTTCACCTTAAAATACGTCAATTGCAAATTATTGACTCATTAAAAAATTTACTATATATATATATATATATATACATCAATGTAAAAAAAGGTGATGTGCTCTGTGTGATATTCATCTCTCGCATGAGTCCCCTTTATGTCGATCATTAATAGTACACAGCAACGTGCGTGGGTCCATGCAGGCAACCCTTTCCTTTCTCTCGATATTTCTCTGTCTCTCTCTCTCCCCCTTCATTCTCCCTCTTCCTCGATAACTTCACATGACGCGTCTCCGTGTACTCGGGTCTTCTGCTGACTGTCCAGGCGTCATTCTTGCCTTTTCCTACCCCTCTGCAGAAATTCAACCCCTTCCAGACTCCCGATAACGACCGGAAGGAGAGGACTCTGCATCGATGAGTGTTCCCAATCGGAAAAAACCTTTCGAAGCAACATATTTCCTTTAATTAGTGTCAGTTAAATTGCACGTTAATTGTTTCCATGTCATGAACGACCTTAATCAGTGGATGGGGATGCACAGGAATGAGGAATTAGCAAAAATATTTTTGAAGTGGTTGTATGGGCCATGTATACGAAATTAATCCTTTTTGTACAATGATGGGTCTTTAGTGTCTCGTCGATTCAATTTATCTCTTCAATTATTAATTATTCTTCGATTATTAAATAATACTAAATTTTTGTTTTTTTTCCAAAATTAAGTGAAGAAATTTTTTCTTCAAAGTTCAAAGTATATTCACAAATTTTTAGGGATTTTTAGAACGAATTTGAATAGGAGAAAAAGTAATAAAAATCGAAAGGCCAATTTTTCACATCGTATGGAAAGGGTTAACCCTTTTTGTACTAACATGGGTCATTAGTGTCTGGTCCATTCAATTTATCTCTTCAATTATTAATTATTCTTCGATTATTAAGTAATACTAAACTTATTTTTTTTTTCCAAAATTAAGCGAAGAAATTTATTCTACAAAGTTCAAAGTATATTCACAAATTTTTAGGGATTTTTAGAACGACTTTGAATAGGAGAAAAAGTAATAAAAATCGAAAGGCCAATTTTTCACATCGTATGGAAAGGGTTAATAATTAATAATTACGAATGAATATTGTCAAAAATGAACAATAAAATTATCAATTATAAATTAATGATCATTTACAAGCATTATTTGTCAATGACGAAATTCGTTAATTAATAATTACGAATAAGCATTATCAAAAATAATCAAAATTATAAATGTCTCAAAATCTCGAGTTATCTCTAATTTTGCGAAAAAAAAAAGCTGTACTCAAAATTATCAATTATAAATAAATGATCATCTACAAGCATTATTTGTCCATGACGAAATTCGTTAATTAATAATTACGAATAACCATTGTCAAAAATAATCAAAATTATAAATGTCTCAAAATCTCGAGTTATCTCTAATTTTGCGGAAAAAAAAAAAAAAAAAAAAAAAAAAGTTATACTTAAAATTACCAATTATAAATTAATGATCATCTACAAGCATTATTTGTCAATATGATAATATCAATGATATTTCCTATATCGAGTGTCGAGAATCGTTGCGATGTATATCTGTATATAGAGACCCTTGTCCATGGCCCTTTCTCCTGCTGATGACCCCCCCCCCCCCCCCCCTCCTCCTCCTTCTCCTCCTCCCTCCCTCTCCTCACAGCGATTCTGTCCGTCCATCCTTGTGATGCGTTTTCGCTTGGCCTCAACACATCTCCCCCCCCCCCCCCCCTCCACACCCTACTTTCCCCCACTCGTTTCTACGTGTATTCGCGATTTCGCTGTGGCGCCCCCGCATCGCTCGTTGTATCACTCGACGGAGGGGGATGATGGCATGGAATTCCTCACGAAAAAAAAAAAAAAAAAAAATCGAACCTGTTTTTCCCTTTCCCTTCGTACCACTTTTGTCATTCATCGCTCCTCGTATCTAATGTCTGGGGCTCTCTAGGAATTCGATGATCGTGCATTACGACTATGTATTTTGTGCATATATATATATGTATATTCAGACTTTTTTTTTTTGCACATACATATATATATATATATATATATATATATATATATATATACACACGTATGTGCAAAAAAAAAAAGTCTGAATGTACGAAAAAATGGTATCAGGTGCGGAGAAACCCGCCAGTAGCAGCGTCAGTGGTAGCGCCATGCAGGAGGGCAGTCTCGTAGTGGGGAGTGAAGGAAAGAGAGAGAGAGAGAGAGAGAGAGAGACGAAACGTTAGCGTCGATCTTTTTTTCCCTCCATCACCTCCATTTCTTTCTCTCTCTCTCTCTCTCTCTCTCTCCCTCAACCGGGTAAATCGTCGAGAGGCCCCCATCGTTTCGTGCGAATCCTACAAGCAGAAAGTGCGAGCTTTCCATCCTCCTCCCTCGTTTTTTCTCTGCCCTCTCTGTACTCCCACGAACTTTTCTACTATTTTTCTCCTTCTCTCCCATCTTTTTCCTTCGCCTCACCCCTCCTTCTCTCTCTCCCTCCCTCCCTCTCTCTCTCTCTCCCTCCCTCCCCCCCTCTCTCTCTCTCTCTCCCCCTCTCGCCGACTCTCTTTACCCCGCGAGTCTCGCGCGAAAAACCTCGTAGCGCCGGCAGAAAGAGTTTCGTTAAAGAGTGGGGGGAGGATCGATTTTTACTGGGGCAACTGCTCTGCCCTCCTCCCCCTCGACCCTTCTCGTTTTCCTCCGTGCACACTCCTGCATCAAATTCTGCGAGAATCCACCCTGTTTGGCCTCATACCATGACATCAAACTCCTTCTTTTTCACCGCCTCCTATGTATGGGGAGGGAGGGGCGGTAGAGCAGAGGGATGGGGGGGGGGGTGCAGTGAAACGGGGGAAGAGGATATACATATATGTATGTATGCTTTTTACCCTCCCCGATGTTCTACTATATTACTATGGACTGGTATACGCTCTTTCTTTCTTCCTTTCCTTCTTTCTTTCGGGCGTCCCATGTACCTCCTCCTCCTCCTCCTCCTCCTTCTTCTCCTCCTCCTCCCCCATCACCTCCCCCTTGCCCCAACTATCGCCATCTCTCTTCCTTTTCTCCTCTTCTAACTCTGCCAGGATAGTAAAACCGGTACGAGCAGCAGCCATGCCATGCCATGCCATGTCATCTCCCCCTTCGTAATGCACCTCTCGCTCCCTCCTCTCTTTTACTCCTCCACCTCTATACTTCCTCTTTTTTCTCATCTCGCGTGTGTACCAGTATTCGCGAGGAGAGACACGACCCACGAAAACTCCCAGTCTCTTTCTCCTTCTCCTTCTCCTTCTCCTCCTCCTTCTCCTCCTCCTCCTCCTTCTTCTTCTTCTTCTCCCCTTGTCCCGCCGTGCCACAGGCGCCACCGACTCTTTTCCAGGTTCTAGCACAACGTCCACCCCTCAACTTTTTTCTTTCCCCCTCCCTTTCTTCTCCCCCCCCCCTCCTCCTCCTCCTCCTCCTCCTCTCACTCCATCTCTCTTACTCACTCTCTCGTAGCTCTTACCATTCGTCTGCCGGCAACACACCCTGCTTATATATATATATATATATATATATGCATGCATACGAGCTTGCATCCCTATATATATATAGCCAAGCTCGTATGCATGCATATATATACGCATGCATACGAGCTTGCATCCCTCTCTATCTTCGAGCTACCGCTCTTGGGAATTCCATGGCCACGATTTTTCTTCGTAATCCCGGGCTGGTTCGGTGTCCTGCGGTGGTATAGGCGCCGGTACATTTGCCTGCAAGCCCAGGTACGCTCCTTTCACCATTTCTTTTGGCAAAATATTATTTTTGGTAGTTCATGCGACATTGAATTTCTCATTCTTTTCGGACAAAATACATTTTTTTTTCCTCATGTTCTGAATGAAAAATTTTGGTAAATTAAAAATTTTGCAAGTGTAAAGTAACTTTTGGGGGTATCGGAGAAATTCGATGATTTTATTTATTATGTCAACCTGCCAAGTTGGTTCGAATTATATATATATGTAGAGCAAGAGATTATATATTATATATATATAGAGCAAGAGATTATCTATTATATATATATATATATATATATAGAGCAAGAAATTATATATTATGTATACATATATATATAATCTCTTGCTGTTCTTGAGGAGGGAAAAGTCTGAATAAATGAGTAGGAACGGGTGAATGGCACACAGTTTGCGAAATGGCTCTAAGGACATAAGGAAAATATACATAGCCGAGTGAAAAGACAAGGGTGTCGAGAGGGTAGGAAAAGGAGATATAGAAGAAAGGGAAAAGCAGAGAGAGAGAGAGAGAGAGAGAGATAAAGCGAGATGGAAAGTGGAGGCAGAGGTCACGAGCAAAGACCAAGTTAGTAGCAAAGTTACGAGAAAGAAAAAAGAGAGAGAATTGTAGATGAGGACGGGAGCAACTTAGCTCATAGCTTTGTCTCGGTGGAGGGGATACGTTCTCTCTCTCTCTCTCTCTCTCTCTCTCTCTCTCTCTCTCTCTGTTTCTCGGTGAGAGAGACGTTGAGTGCATTTCGCTCCCGGCAAACAATGCACGAAAAAGTGCAACATAGGGAAAAAAAAAAAAAATTAAAAAGTAACAAAAAAAAATGAAGGAAAAAAGCAAATAGTGGGTGAAGAAAAAAAAATGAGTTTAAAGGAGTGAAAACGTGTATACGTAAAGAGAGAGAGAAGAATGATGAGCCTGCGCCGTTATGGAATTCAGGGGCACTCGAGTAGTTGTTTTGCTTGTTTACTTCTTATTCTTCTTCTTCTTCTTCTTCTTTCTCTTCTTTTTCTTCTTTTTCTTCTTCGTCGTTGTCGACGTCGAGGAGGTAAAAGAGCGGAAGGCTGGGAAAAATCGGACGTACACCGGCCAAGAGCAAAGGGAATAAGAGAGAGAGAGAGAGAGAGAGAGAGATAGGGATAGAAAGTGAAGAAAAGAGAAGAACTGAAGAACTGAATGGGCCAACGGTAGTTGTGCTCGTCCCACTAGTGCCCTACTCATCCTCCCTCAGTTTCTCACTCTGTTCTCTTCGTGGTATTCTTCTGTATACTTATCGCTTTCTTCGTTCTATTCTTTTTCTTCTTCTTCTTCTTCTTCTTCCTCTTCTTTACTTTGTCATTTCCTATATCGACACTCCCCTACTTCAATTTTTCATCCCTTCTTCAGCATGGCAACTTACGATCTTCTTTCTTTTTGGTCAAATATTTTTTCACCATTTTTAAGTATTAAGAGCTGAAAGGTCTTTCTGAATTTACATTTCACGAGACAATTTTGTAAAGTTTGATAATTTTTATAATATTAATTCTTGAAATTTTAATCCTATATAAATTTTATCCTCAAAGACATTTGTGCTTTCGTGATTCAAATGAAGTTTGAAATTAAATTTACAACGTGTAGAAAAATTGGCTAAAATTCTTTAATATTATTTTTATCAAAAAGACATTCGTAAATTTTATCCTCAAAGTCATTCGTGCTTTCGTGATTCAAATGAAGTTTGAAATTAAATTTACAACTTGTAGAAAAATTGGCTAAAATTCTTTAATATTATTTTTATCAAAAAGTAATCATTTTTTTTTTTTTTTCACCAAAGTTTATCGGAAAAAAAATGGCGAACCTAAATCCATCGGTGATACGAAAGATCGTGGTCTGCTCCACGCGACGTAGAAAACCCAAATGTTTAAACAAAAAATAAAATAAATAATATCGTCATCGAAGCAAAAAAAAAAACAAATGGCGTTTCGATTAAAATTTCTTGTATGCTACTGACGAAGATTTTTCTTTTATTATTTTTCTTTTGTGCCATATCGGTATAAGCCAGCAATGAAGCAACAAAAAAAAAATGGCAACTGTCGCCCCAAACGATAATATCAGCACGCCAATAAAATAATTCAAGCATAATCCAAAGAGTGAAACTCTTTCCTGGTTTATATTTTATCGTATAAAGGCGATTAGTGTACGGTTCCGTCGTTGAATGATTCCCTGATCATTTCCTCATAATATTCCACACTTGCTCATCTCAACTATATACACATACATTTATACATATATATATATATATATATATATATATATATATATATATATGTATGTATAAATATATAAATATAAATATATATAAATGTATATGTATATAGTTGAGTACATATATATATATATATATATATATATATATATATATATATATATATATATAAAGAAAGTGGGTAGACAAAGGAAACAGCACGTTCTCATCGCTCCGACGATGCCAGCCATTCAATTTTCACCTGATGCATCAATCTCCATACGTAAAGCCCATATATAAAAAGTATGAATTATTCCACGTGGCCGAAAGTTTTCCAGTATGACACACATCGAGTGCTCATGCGTTTTAATATTATATCAAAGTTTGCTCCTCCACCTAATATATAAACACACATAATATATTAACGTAGAAGATAAAATACGAGAGAGAGAGAGAGAGAGAGAGAGAGCGAGTGAGAGAGAGAGAGAGAGAGAGAGAGAGAGAGAGAGAGAGAGAGAGAGAGAGAGAGAGAGAGAGAGAGAGAGAGAGAGGAGAGAGAGGGGAGAGAGAGAGGGGGAGAGAGAGAGAGAGAGGGAGGGAGAGAGAGAGAGCGCGAGAGAGAGAGAGAGAGAGAGAGAGAGAGAGAGAGAGAGAGACGGAGCGGGGGGGGTCATCATTGTATCGCAGTTGAGTCTGCAACACGCTCGAAATATGTTCATCGTCGAGCCGGAAAGGGGGGTTCGAAGTTCCGCTTAGTTTTTTTTTATCGCTTCTTTTTTTCTTTCGGTTTTTTTTTTTTTTTTTTTCGTTTTAATTTTTTTTTTTTTTTTTTTTTTTTTTTTTACTCCCGCGTTGGACATACACCGCTTGCTCTGATGATTAGTGATTAAGCGATTAGCGGTATGG
>OY769904.1:30566852-30569352 GCA_963669185.1 Dyspetes luteomarginatus
TTACAGCGAGCGCGTTATACTATATATATATATATATATATATATATATAATATATATATATATATATATATGTATATGTATATATATTGTATATGTATATATATGTATATGTATATATATGTATATATATATATATATATGCGCGCGCGTGTGTGTGTGTGTGTGTGCATTTGGTACCAAGTTGCTGCAGTAACATCATGAAAGCGAGCGAAATGGATTCATGGGGCGAGGCTCTCGTTGCGATATCGCAAATGCAAGTGCGGAAGAGAAAGAAGAACGAAGGAGAGAGAGAGAGAGAGAGAGAACGAAAGAGAAAGAATGAGAGAGAGAGAGAGAGAGAAGGAAAAGACTCGAAGCTCGCGCGACTCTGCTGCAGAGAGAGGAACTCTGACACCCAAGTACAGAAGCCAGAGAAGCAAAAGCAGAAGGCATCGTGGAGATCGTTGACTCTCCTCGCTGTGTTCGCGCCATGCAGAGAGAACATTCGTGGTTCGCGGATGGGCATTCTCTCTCTCTTTCTCTCTATCTCCCTCTCCCCCCCCCCCCCCCCCCCCCCTATATATATATATATTTCTCACTCTTTCACCCTCAGTATCTGTTTCTCTCTCTCTCTCTCTCTCTCTCTTTTTCTCTCTCTCACACACACACGGGCACATAACGTTGTGTGCCTTTGAATATATGCTATACCGAATACTTTGCTCTCGATGATTTTCTCGTTATTTCGAGCATTTGTGTATATCCGGTCGCGTGAGCCGATGTGTGCGGTTTTGAGCTATATACATATATATATATATATAACACTCTGATAATTTCGCGAGTGTTAAAGTCGTTGCCCTCTCATAATAAATGTTATCCATTGTAGTAAAAATATTAATCCCCACTTATCCCTTCAGCGTTCGATGATAATTTTTCAATTTGGTTATATTGAGTGTAAAAGCAAAAAAATGTCATCTGACTTTTCATATTTATATTCAGTTCGTTTGGATAATTTTTTTTTTTTTTTTTTTTAGATTAAATTCATTTATAAATTCTAATTTTGCGATATTTTAGTCATTTTTTTGTATTCCTCATTAAAAAAAAAAAAAAACAATAATTTTCATGTAAGGAAAAGAAGAAAAAAAAAATTTTATAATGAAATAATTATTTTTATTAATTTAAAATTTTTCGTGACAGAGTCACTTCTGTCATCTCGTCAAAAGAGGATTCTCCACAGGGCAGAAATAATATTTTGAAATATAAAACAGATTTTATCTCAAAAGTATAATTTAAATATATAAAGAATAACTTAATAATAGAAATATATATATATATATATATATATAATACGAATAAAATAATTTTTCGTCAATTTTTCGTATTTTCCAACGACAATTATTCTTAATTAATTCATATTTTCTAACTCACTTGATAAATTAATTCTACTAATACTCATTAATTTTAATATTTAAATATTGTCTCCTAATTTCTTTTTCATGGGATCGTAGAAATGGGACTTTGCCCAGAACCTTAAGAACCTTAAAAATCAAGAAGCTCAGTCCTCGCGCGAATAATAAACGATAAAGAAGAAGCAGAAAAATTTGTGTCACCGGTCCATTTTTTTCTTTTCTTTTATTTTTTACCTTGGATGACAAAAGTGTCATCCAAATATTATTATTACGTTATTCGTATTATATATATATATATATAATAATATAAAATTATATATATATATACTAATACTCATTAATTTTAATATTTAAATATCGTCTCCTAATTTTTTTTTCATGGGATCGTAGAAATGGGACTTTGCCCAAAACCTTAAGAACCTTAAAAATCAAGAAGCTCAGTCCTCGCGCCAATAATAAACGATAAAGAAGAAGCAGAAAAATTTGTGTCACCGGTCCATTTTTTTCTTTTCTTTTATTTTTTACCTTGGATGACAAAAGTGTCATCCAAATATTATTATTACGTTATTCGTATTATATATATATATATATATATATAATAATATAAAATTATATATATATATACTAATACTCATTAATTTTAATATTTAAATATCGTCTCCTAATTTCTTTTTCATGGGATCGTAGAAATGGGACTTTGCCCAGAACCTTAAGAACCTTAAAAATCAAGAAGCTCAGTCCTCGCGCGAATAATAAACGATAAAGAAGAAGCAGAAAAATTTGTGTCACCGGTCCATTTTTTTCTTTTCTTTTATTTTTTACCTTGGATGACAAAAGTGTCATCCAAATATTATTATTACGTTATTCGTATTATATATATATATATATATAATAATATAAAATTATATATATATATACTAATACTCATTAATTTTAATATTTAAATATCGTCTCCTAATTTTTTTTTCATGGGATCGTAGAAATGGGACTTTGCCCAAAACCTTAAGAACCTTAAAAATCAAGAAGCTCAGTCCTCGCGCCAATAATAAACGATAAAGAAGAAGCAGAAAAATTTGTGTCACCGGTCCATTTTTTTCTTTTCTTTTATTTTTTA
>OY769904.1:30574352-30586852 GCA_963669185.1 Dyspetes luteomarginatus
TGAGAAAAAAATTTTGATGGAGTGAAAAAAAATTCACAAATATATTATACGCAATAATTAATTTACATTTAATTTCTCATCTCCATTTCTCAGTGTCTCCCGCCTCTTTTAAAAAAAATCCAACTAGATCTCTCGCACTTTTTTTTCTCTCCCTTCGCATATTATGACGCACGTATTTTCGATCCGGTAGACTCGTCGGACCGGCCGAAAAAAAAAAAAAAAAAGGCAAAGAAACCAGATCGGTCCGAGAAGGGAACTCGTCCTGCCCAAAATTCGCGTCTCCTCTCATCGTCGTCGTCGTCGTCTTTTTTTTTTCATGGGGCGTAATAATTCTCGTAAAAATCGCGTAGGGTATAAAACAAAAAAAAATGTCATCCCTTTTATACACACGTACGGATGTACGTATTATGTATCGAGATATTTTCACGTTTTTTCTTCATTCTGTATATATATCCGAAAGTATTTATTGCCACTTTTCGTGATATTGGAATTTGCCATATTGGTGCTTGAAATATATCAAGTTTTCAGTCGTAATGTTAACATATATATATATATATGTATATACATATTATAATAATTTAATATTTTATATATAATAAATATATATATATATATATGTATGTGAAATATAAAATTGTGCATTTTGTTCACTCAATGGAAAAAAAAAAAATCTCAACATGATTATAATTCAACGAAAACAAAAGTGATATTAAAACAAAAAAAAAATTGCCACGAGTTTTCACTGATATTCTCAAAAAATAGAGAATGGGAAAAAATTTAACAGGATCGTGACTATTCTCACTTTACTGCCACATATTCGTGGTCCAGTGAGACCGAGAAATATATATATGTATATATATATATATCGCTGGACCAACTATCGGTCCAGCCAGACAAATATATATATATATATACATAAATACTCATAGACTCGGTGGTAATTTGTGCAGATCCACTGTGGTTGTACAACATGTGCGCATGCATATCGTATGTACATTAAAGCTGTCGAGAAGTTTTCGTGTAAAATCAACGGTTTATTTGAGAAAATGGAGGTAGTAGAGCTCTATGCGGTGTTTAGGCAAGCTAAAGCACACACACACACACACAAACACACGTAAATACAATATACCTCTATATATATATATATATTTATATATATATATATATATATATAGATATGTAGATATATAGATATATATATCTATATATGTATATGTATATATAGATAAAATGAATATATATGTGACCGTATAGGTGAAAATGTATGATAGGTGGAAGGAGAGAAGTTATAAGCTCGAAAGCTCTCATATCTCTCTCTCTCTCTCTCTCTCTCTCTTCTCCTTTCTCTCTCCGGTCGTCGTCGCTAACTTTGAAATTGGTTTACGCCTCTTGTTTTACCTATTCTGTTTGCGAAGCTATGACCCAAAATTCCCCCTGTCTGTTTGGTAGTTTCTCTCTAGAGAGTGAGTGAGAGAGAGAGAGAGAGAGAGAGAGAGAGAGAGAGAGAGAGAGAGAGAGAGAGAGAGAGAGAGAGAGGGAAAGTACCAAACAGAGCTCTCTCTCTCTCTCTCTCTGTGTTTACACTTTCCTCGCTTCTCTCGTATAAACGACCAACAATTTTGCCCTCGTCGTATAACCTCTGTCTGCACACTTCCTCTTTCTCTCTCGTCCCTCCATATGCCATAAGCTGACTACATGCAACTATTGCTCCGTCGACCTGTTGCGCTTCATTCATTTTAGTACACTGATTCACCACCTGACCCGCGTCCCTTGGATGACGCGCGCCCGTTTCCCACAGTATAAACTCTATATATAGCATAGTATTATATATATATATATATATATATATATATATATATATATATATATATATTTGTATGTGTATATACATGCCCTTGTATCCCGCGCATCTCTCGTTCTTCCCTCCTCTTCGCCCTTCCTCGATCATCGTTTTCACATTGCTGAGCGGTCCATCCCACACGCCCCTCCTCTCTCTCTCTCTCTCTCTATCTTTATATATATATATATACATAGACAGATATCTACGCCAACGTGGTCACGTGGCAAACTACGAAACTTTCGATACGACCAACTCAACGAGACCATAAAGTTCCCTTAAAGGATCCACCACGACAGACGATATATATATATATATATAATATGTATGTGCATAGGAAACTTTTATTTTCTGTGGTCTCGTTATGTTTGCCCTTCCAGATTCTAAACGTTTATGCCAAACGGACACTAAGTACTTAATATGAGGGTCAAATGCAACTTTTAAAATTTTTACGATAATATAATTTAATTTAATAATAATAATTTACGATAATATAAAAAAAAAAAAATCCTTTACGTTTGATCGTTTTTTTTTTTTCTTGCAATATATTGCAAGAGAGAATTTGAATCGATTGAGAAATAATAAAAAAATTGTCACGTATCGTTTATAAATGTAATTTTGATTTATTAATATTATTGAATTTTGCACGAACTCTGTAGAAAAGCAGGAGACGATTTACGAATTAATTTAATTTTATAATCATTTAGAGATTTGAAAAGATTACAATTATCGAAAATTTTATTCGCGAATAAAAAAAAAATATATATATATATATATATATATGACAAAGTTTGAGTTAATTTATCGTAATTGTTATTAATTAAAAATCGATAATTGTTTAGCATCTCTACTACGATCTCTCTTTATCTCATGGAATAATTTAAAAAGAATACTATTTTATAAAATAATCCTATATGACACTATAGGACATCCTATATGATGCACACGATAACATTTTCTTTTTCCACCTTTCACCTTAAGGTTAAAAGTAGGTCAAAAAGTTGTAAATATAAACGTGAGTTTCAGAGCATTCCAAAGAGATAAAAATAAATAAATAAAAAGAAACTTGAATGAAATCAGCTGTTAACGTTCATACCAAGAATATCGAGTTTCAACATTAATAAATAAATAAATACTAAACAATTATTAAAAGAGTTAAAAAAAAATATATTTATCAACAAAATATTCTGAAAATTCATTTTTACTTCTCGTAAAATGTTAATCACAATTCTTCTAAAATATACAATATTTTAAAAATAAATTCATCTCACTTTTTTCATACGTTAATTATTGCCAGACTGCAGTATTTTTTTTTTTCGAAAAATTTTTATTTCGAGTTTAAAAAATTTTTTAATTTATTTTTTGTTTCATCTTGAAGAATTTTCCCCCCTCTCTCCATTAAAATCATATACACCATACATTTTTTCCTACAGACCTATATATATATGTATAAACAATTATTAAAATTACAACAATTATTAAAAGAGTTAAAAAAATATATTTATATTTATCAGCAAAATATTCTGAAAATTCATTTTTTACTTCTCGTAAAATGTTAATCACAATTCTTCTAAAATATACAATATTTTAAAAATAAATTCATCTCTCTTATTTCATACGTTAATTATTGCCAGACTGCAGTATTTTTTTTTTTTTCGAAAAATTTTTATTTCGAGTTTAAAAAATTTTTTAATTTATTTTTTGTTCCATCTTGAAAAATTTTCCCCCCTCTCTTCATTAAAATCATATACACCATACATTTTCTCCTAGAGACCTATATATATATTTGTATATATAGGTCTTTAGGGGAAAATGTATGGTGTATATATATATATATATATATATATATATATATATATATATATATACATACCTCCCTCAGTAAATAGGACTTTGGTCGAGGGTACGACCATTCATATTATAGAAAATTGTCGAAGGACCGACGAGGGCGAGCGTTATTATGGGCACAAGGGTCTGTTATGTTATATATATATATACAGACAACATAAAAGCTCAGGGGTTGTAGATGCACCGAGTGCACCACTGCAGCATAAACTCGGCCTCGTCCGTGATTTGGGGCAACAGGTGTACACAATATACGCATGCATAATGCAAGCGCCCTCTCTGCCCTCCATAACGTGTATACACCTTTTCTACCCCGCCCCCCCCCCCTCCCCCGACCTTCCACCTCCCACCCTCCAAGCCTTCGTCGCTCCTTCTCTTCAACCATCTCGGTAAACTCGGTTACTGTGAATCCTCGCGCACACGTCGGCAACTTGTACTCGACGTACCAACATGAGCATGAAAATGTGAGGGGGAAGGTCCGACGACGGCCAATGCATATATATATATATATATATGTGTGTGTGTATATATGTATGTATGTGTGTATGTGTGTATATATATATTTATGTATTCACGTATGTATGTATGTATATATATACAGCCACATGAAATCGGTGTTATTAAATTTACATATCCGAGAAGGAAGAGAGAGAGAGAGAGGGAGAGGGAGAGAAGAGAACGCGTGAATTAAGCTATTTGTTTGCTAATTTAATTCCGACTTTTCCTGCCGGGTCTTCCCGCTCGTGTACTCGCCACGCGAGTGTTTTGTTGAGTAATATATTATACATATATACATATATATATATATATATATACAAAAAGACGGAAACGAAATATCCATACCGTTTTGTAATGAAAATATGAAATATGTATGGGCATTCCAGACCAATGGACATTACATTTTTGTTTGCCTTCTGGGATTTTTTACTGTCATTATTGGCACACTTAAAGGCGAAAAAATACTTTGCAAGACTCGAATAATTATTCAATAATAATTGTCAAATTTTTTGATATTTAATTTTTTTTAAATCGTTCTGTAATTTGTTTCTGTCATTATGGGCACACTTGAGGACGAAAAAATACTTTACAGTTGCTAGACCAGACTAATTACTGATTTTTAATATTAATTAAATTCGATCTAGGATTTTGTACTGTCATTATGGACACACTTAAAGGCGAAAAAATACTTTGCAAGACTAGACTAATTATTCACTAATAATTGTCAAATTTTTTGGGTACAGTTACAGTGGCTTGACTAATTACTGATTTTTAATACTAATTAAATTCGATCTGGGATTTTGTACTGTCATTATGGACACCCTTAAAGGCGAAAAAATACTTTGCAAGACTAGACTAATTATTCACTAATAATTGTCAAATTTTTTGGTACAGTTACAGTGGCTTGACTAATTACTGATTTTTAATACTAATTAAATTTGATCTAGGATTTTGTACTGTCATTATGGACACACTTAAAGGCGAAAAAATACTTTGCAAGACTCGAATAATTATTCAATAATAATTGTCAAATTTTTTGGAATTTAATTTGGCTCGTTATATGAACGAATTTTTCAATCGACACTGTTGAGCTCGCTCGATTGTTCTGAAATAATTTTTATCGTAAATTCCTTGACTAAAAGAAAAATTATTGACGCCCTCCTCCCCCGCCCTTCGAATTCGGTCATGACTCTACTGAGTGTCGCAAAAAAATAAAATTTAATTTTTTCGTTATATTATACTTAAAAAGTTATTTTCATAGACTATTCGTAACTGAAGAACCATTTAAAATGATTATTATTATTTTTGTTTTAAATAAAATAATTCATCGAAATAAAAATCTGAAAATTATCTGTCGCCTATTATTTCGCGTTCTAAATTGTATAAAAGAAATAAATAAAATTAATGATGAGACACACTGGCTTGACGATTTGGCCTGGAATGCCCTATACATATTTATAAAACACTTTTATTTGATATTTATGAATGAATTCATGAATGATCCAATGAATGAGTCAATGAATTTCGGTTTGTTTTGCTTTTTTGGGTATACGTGGAATATAATAAAAATAAACATATTATTCGACGTATTTTTATATTAATAAACATACTTTATTTTTAAATACGTTGAAAATTGAGTATTTTTTGTTTTTTTTTAAATATTTTGTTATATAAATTTTTATTTTTTATTTTATTTTATTATACGTGAATGATTTTATTTGATATATATATATGAATATTTGGCTTTTGTTTCGTCACTTGGCCATCATCATTTAATCGCTTACTCGTACAGCTGTATTGTACTATATACTTCGCCTCGACAACTCTCGGTAATTATTCTCGCAGATATTTTTATAAAATATAAACCTTATAAGCGAATATGCTGACCCAGCATGAGACAGAGGCGAGAAATTATAATAGTAAAAAAAAAAAAATCGTGTTCGTTGCGGGACGTCGTTTAGCATTGTATATATATATATATATATATATAAACAACGGGCTTTTCGCCCGAGAGCAAATACGAATTATCGTCTCTGAGTGCAATCACCCTCCGACTTAACACGCTGCCTGTCGTATTAATTATTGTGTTGAGTTTAGTACAAAAAAAAAAAAAAAGAAAAAAAAATCATTGCATGTCTCATTTCCGATGCAACTTTAATAATTTCCCATCATCTTGCGAAATGATCGCGAAGAATGAAAAATTAAATAATCACGTCCACATTGATTATTTTTATCAACTCGTTCCGGAATTATTGTAAACAAAAACAAAAAATATTTATTTCTTTTTATTATTTCAAAGAAATAATATTCGTTGAGCAACAATAAAAACTTTTTTGAAATAAATATATTTTTTGTTTTGTTTTTAAGGTATCTTCGTGATGTGCCAATTTACAACTGTCCCAGAGCCACTTAAATGTGAGTAATTGAATGATTTTTTTTTTTATCGCGAAAATATATATAAAGCAAATTTATATAAATATATATAAAGCAAATTTAATACGACGGTGCTACTTTACATTTTTTTTCAATGTCAAACTAGCTTAGCCCTTTTTTTTTACATCTCACAAATTTACAGGGTGAGTGCTAAAGAATTCAAATTTTTCCAAGTTGATTTTTTTCGATTTTTTGGAAAAACTTCAAACTTAACTTAAATTAGATTTAAAGCAAATTTAATACGACGGCGCCACGTAATTTTTTTTTCAATGTTAAACTAGCTTAGCCCTTTTTTTTACATCTCACAAATTTACGGGGTGAGTGCTAAAGAATTCAAATTTTTCCAAGTTGATTTTTTTCGATTTTTCGGAAAAACTTCAAATTTAGCTTAAAGTAGATTTAAAGCAAATTTAATACGATGACGCCACTTAATTTTTTTTTCAATGTCAAACTAGCTTAGCCCTTTTTTTACATCTCACAAATTTACAGGGTGAGTGCTAAAGAATTCAAATTTTTCCAAGTTGATTTTTTTCGATTTTTCGGAAAAACTTCAAACTTAACTTAAATTAGATTTAAAGCAAATTTAATACGATGACGCCACTTTACATTTTTTTTCAATGTCAAACTAGCTTAGCCCTTTTTTTTACATCTCACAAATTTACAGGGTGAGTGCTAAAGAATTCAAATTTTTCCAAGTTGATTTTTTTTCGATTTTTCGGAAAAACTTCAAACTTAAATTAAATTAGATTTAAAGCAAATATAATACGACGACGCCACTTTAATTTTTTTACATCTCACAAACTTACGGGGTGAGTGCTAGAAAATTCGAACTTTTTCATCCAAAGTTTCTCAAATACATTAATGAACAAATTCTTCCGCACATTTTTTCGAAAAAATTTTTTTTTTTACACTTTAGAATTGAAAAGTCAATTTTTTTTATTCGCTTAAAAAAATCTTCAAATCCAAACTCAAGTATCTTAATTGCAAAGATTATTTTTTCTCCGTTTAATATATATTTTTTTAATTTTAATGTTGTCTCTTCAATCACGTCGTATATCCTGCGAAGCTTAATATGATCCACACACACATATATATATATATATATACATATATATACATATATACTATATATATATATACATATATATACATATATACTATATATATATATATATATATATATATATATATATATATATATATATATATATATATAGTATATATTATATATATATATACATAGTATATATTATATATATATATATATATATACATAAAATATGAGGGGAATGAAAGCTTCGAGGATGCCATGGAATAACATTGCGATATTACAGCCGCGTGGCACAGTGCAAGCAACTCGTGAGTCGGCCGAGGGCTCTCTCTCTCTCTCCCTCGCTCGTGGATAATTAAAACTTTGTCCGAGTAAAGATAGTTTGGCCCGGCGCCCGAACGCGCGTTGCTTCTGCCTTATTCCTCGCTGCACTCGCTCTTTCTCGGTGATGCATCACGACCAGGAGCAACACACATCGAAGAGTGATGACTCTTCTTTCTTTAGTGTTTTTTTTTTTTTATTTCTCGTCCTTTTTTTTTTCTTCCTTTAACTCTAAATAGAATTGTCTTTTTTTTTCTCTCTCTCTCTCTTCGCATCGCCACTTTTCCCTTTCTCCGTCATCACTTTCCGCGATCTCGCGGCTGGATGAGTGAGTCGTGCCAAACCTCGAAAAGGAAGAAGAAGAAGAAAAAAAAAAAATAACCGCAAATGTGTGCTCACTTTTTTTCGATCACGAGCAGAGACTGCCTGTGTATGTTTTGCTCGAATTTTTTATCCACTTTGCTATATGCAATGATGCTATTTATTTGTCAACACGAATTGGGCTGTTTAATTAGAGATTTTTTTTTTTTTCAATTCTCACCATATTAAAAAAGTATACATTTACACTTGAGAAAATTCTTCGGAAAAGGGGAGCATTGGCAAAAAATCTTAAGGGCTGCCGCATTCGTCATTTATACCTAAAAATACGAAATTTTATCAAAAATCATTGAAAATTTTTATGTTTATAAATTGCGGCACCTCTTAAAATCAATTGCGAGAAATCCCTTTTCGCGAGGTGTTTTTAAATGTCAAAACTTGATTTTACAAAGGGTGGGGGAGCTTTATTTATTCGAATATTCTCTTTTTTGTCAAATTACGATTTCGTTTTTTTTTTCTTTTCATTTTATTTATTAATCAGACTATAATTGAAAAAAAAAATAGCTCCCATCCCCTCTAAAATTAAGTTTTGACCTCTAAAAACACCTCGCGAAAGGGGATCTCTGGCAATTAATTTTAAGAGGTGCCGCATTTATATTTAATTTTTGTTTTATATTTATACCTAAATTTATCCGTGTATGTAGGTTAAAATTACTATTCGTATTTTACAAATACCATTGCGGACTATATATCATTTAAAATTTTTTTTATTTTTATTTTTATATTTCTTTCTTTTTTTTTTCATTTGTCCACGTCAGTCCATAAGCTCGTTTGCGGTTTTCAAGGGTTCACGAACTGATCTACAAACTTCGAGACGAGACAAAAGGTCGTACGATCGTTTGTCTCGTGTAAACATTCGCGCGTCTCCCGAGCCACTCAAACTTCAAACTTCGAACAACATTTTTTTTTTTCCTTTTTTTTTTTTTTCTCGACTCCGTATCGGGGCTCGCCAATCGGTATTTCTTGGTCTGCGATAAAAATACAACGCAAATGCATTCGAAGGAGATGTCGGTATTGGCAAAAGACGTTTGTCCCACATTCGTGTCGTGTTGATCTCCTGCGGTGAGCAAATTCCAAGAGCTCAGAAGAACGCTTTAAGCTATTTCCTTCGAATTCCCTTACAGAGTAGCCAAACGCTCAAGCAGCTATAAATGGGACGTTCAATGTAAAATCAACGACAT
The DNA here is from genome assembly GCA_963669185.1 of Dyspetes luteomarginatus. NCBI lineage: Eukaryota > Metazoa > Arthropoda > Insecta > Hymenoptera > Ichneumonidae > Dyspetes > Dyspetes luteomarginatus. Next base: position 30,583,897 of record OY769904.1, read on the forward strand.
TCATTATTTTTATTAATTTTTTAAATTTTATCAAAACGTCTATGTTGAATTAATAAAATTAATAAAATTAATAATCATTATGACATTAAGTAAATGAAAAATTACGAAAAAGAAAAAACAAAAAAATTAATCAATCATGCAGAATATTTTTGATTGGATAAATTGAAGAAAAATATAAACGAGACTCTTTTATTTATATTTGATAAAAATTTAAATAGTAAAAACCCGATTGGAGGAAAAATATTTTTTTTATCATTAAATTCGAATATTTTTGCATCGAATGGCCCATATTTATTATGTTTATAGAGCTACTGCATTTTGCCGTTGATTTTTACGTGCTTTTACGGCACCGTTGAAATAGCGCTAAAGTTTTACCGCGCCTGCGGACCGTTATGAAAAATCCTACCAAGTGCACCCGAGAGATCTCGTCCGAGTTGAGATGCGATTCCTCGTTGAAATATACATATATATCGCTTTTATGAATTTCTACTCGTACCGAAAGTCCTGCTTGTCCACTTTATTTACCGATGTATTATATATATATATATATATATATATATATATATTTTTTGTTTTTTTAATTTTGACAGCGTACTTGCTTGGGCCAGCAAAATTATATAAATCGTCCATTTTATGTTTTCGATGAAACATCAAATTATTATTTCTCCCGGTAGCTTATTTTCAATTAATCACTTGACGATGCTTATAGGCATAACGGAGAGACCACAAAAGCACTGATTAACTTAGACGAGAGAGAGAAAGAGAGAGAGGGAGAGAGAGAGAGAGAGAGAGAGAGAGAGAGAGAGAGAGAGAGAGAGAGAGAGAGAGAGAGAGAGAGCGAGGGCCGGAGGGAGGGGGGAGGGGGAGGGAGAGAAAGAGAGAGAGGGAGGGAGGGAGGGAGAGCAAGGAGTCGTTTCCGGTTTACGTGACATTTTCTATCGAATATCAGATCCTCTATAATATCGAAATGATTAATTATTGATTTTTTTTTTAACAATTGAGGAGTTTCATTAATAAAAACAGAATTTGTGGCTAAAAAAAAAAACGTCAACGAATCTTTCTCTCCCCAATGGAAAAAAAAAAAATTCATCACTCATAATCATTGGAGACAAATGATTTTTTTTTTTTTATTAACTACATCTTTATTTTGGATAATAAAATATTTATTTTCTCAATTTATTGAATGACAAAATATATTTTTATTCAATCGTTCATTTGCAATTAAAAAAAAAAATAATAATAATAAACAAAAAATACGTGGAAAGAATCAAACTTTTTTTTTTTTTTTTTTTTTTTTTTAAGTACTCAATGAAAGAAGGATTGGAGGTATAACGAATTAATTGAAAAGAATGAGATGTGAAAGAGGAAAAAAATTACAAGATTCGTGCAATCTCAATTTAATAAGATGCGTAATACTTTCGTGTAATTGTGGCCTCGAGCAAGGCTTATGGAGAATACACACGATGATGTAGACACACACACACACATACACACGTGTGATTTATATAGCATTTGCAATAAATTTACCCACACACGTGTCTCGGATAGTCGGGGTTCACTCCCCTTATATATATATACTTTGATTTATATATATAGGTATATATATATACTTGAATTTATATATATAAGGATATATATACTTTAATTTATACATATAAGTATATATATACTTGAATTTATACATATAAGTATATATATACTTTGATTTATATATAGGTATATATATACTTTAATTTAGCGGTCGCGTTTTCTCGCGTGGTTAGATAGTGTCGATCTTAAGAGAGAGTTTATAATTAACTCCTCGTAGAAAATGAGAAAGTGGATATAAACGAGCATACATGCGTTATATTTTATGTTCAGCCCCCTTGTCATAGTTTGATCAGCAACATTTACGTCCATTGAAAAAATATTCTTAAATTATATTTTTAACTCTTTATTTAATTAAAAAAAAAAAAAAATGCACTTATCGTCGTTCCTTGATAGTTGAAGAAGCCAAAAAAAAAATAATCACAAGTTTATAATTTTTTTTATAAACGGTGTGAAAAATCATCCCTTTGAGGCGAGACTTAAATGATCATGTGAAATTTTTTCTTTCGATTTAACATTTTTTCGTTGCTATTTAAATTATTCACCCCAATGTCGAATTTCTCCTGGGCTAAAATATCATTTTTAAAAATATATTTTTTTTCTATCTCGTAATTTAATAAATTTTCTCATCACACGTAAGAACATCGAATTCACTACTTTTTTATTTTCTCCTCACATGCATTAAAACCAATTTTGCCACCCTAAATTTATAATTGTGATTTATGCACCCTTAAAAATTTCTGTAAAATAAAATCGTCTTTAAATTTCAACACACAATAAAATGCAGATCATTTTCGTTCTCGCCTTCGCCTCAAAAAATATTGCCAAAAAAAAAAACCGAATTTCTCCTGGGCTAAAATATCATTTTTAAAAATATATTTTTTTCTATCTCGTAATTTAATAAATTTTCTCATCACACGTAAGAACATCGAATTCACTACTTTTTTATTTTCTCCTCACATGCATCAAAACCAATTTTGCCACCCTAAATTTATAATTCTGATTTATGCACCCTTAAAAATTTCTGTAAAATAAAATCGTCTTTAAATTTCAACACACAATAAAATGCAGATAATTTTCGTACTCGCCTTCACCTCAAAAAAATATTGCCAAAAAAAAAACCAAAAAAAAAAAGAATTATATTGGATCGTTTTTCGTTCGATCCTCATCTCGGATACAATCAGGAGGTCTGAAAAATTTTCATTTTCATATTCGAGCACGTGTATTGTTAAATAAAAAAGCTCATGGATAATCGTGTACATAGAATTTCAGCTATATATATATATATATATATATATATATATATATATATATATATATATATATATATATATACACAATACACGTGAATTGTGGATGAAAGGAACGC
>OY769904.1:30599352-30619352 GCA_963669185.1 Dyspetes luteomarginatus
ATACATTTTCATAACTCGAATAATGTTTAACTGTCGTCTAAATAAATGAGGCTAGCACGATTTATATTTTATGAGTCAGCTCATTTTTATAGAAAATTATTGGTCAATTTTATCAGCCTGGTCCATATTCCCCGACATTAACCTAAATGTATGCACTGTACTAACACAATCCTTATATATGCACTTCTGGACCCTCTTGTGACTACGGTCTCTCCCTACTATTGCCTGAAACATTTTTCAAAATTTATTAGTTATACTTGAAAAACCGTTCGATTGAACCATTTGATGGACAGCCAATTGAGTGTCTATACGGTAGCTTTCAATTATTACTACGAAATGAAAATTTTGATATTCGAACGTCAGCCCATTTTTGTAGAAAATTATTGGTCAATTTTACGAGCCTGGTCCATATTTCCCGACTTTACACTATAGATGTATGTACTGTATCAACAAAATCCTCTATATGCACTTCTGGACCCTCTCGTGGCTGCAGCCTCTCCCTGCTATTAAATCCCCGGAAACTTGAAACATTTTTTAAAATTTATTAGAAATACAATTATTACTACAAAATGAAAATTTTGATATTCGAACGTCGACCCATTTTTGTAGAAAATTATTGGTCAATTTTACGAGCCTGGTCCATATTTCCCGACTTTACACTATACATGTATGTACTGTATCAACAAAATCCTCTATATGCACTTCTGGACCCTCTCGTGGCTACAGCCTCTTCCTACTATTAAATCCTCAGAAACTTGAAACATTTTTTAAAATTTATTAGAAATACAATTATTACTACGAAATGAAAATTTTGATATTCGAACATCAGCGCATTTATGTAAAGAATAACTCGTCAATTTTACGAGCCTGGTCCATATTTCCCGACTTTACACTATAGATGTATGTACTGTATCAACAAATTCCTGTATATGCACTTCTGGACCCTCTCGGGGCTGCAGCCTCTCCCTACCACTAGGCTATATGTATTCCTGCTTCTAGATAATGTGTACCGCGAAGGTAATGATGCTCCGGCCTGTCTTTCCCCCCTTCCGTCTTGCACCTTCCTTATATTCTCACCCTCTCGCCATTAGTGAACATCTTGTAGCTCACTCTCTTAATATATATATATATATATATACAGTAACAGAATTTCCTATAAAACGCACCGTAGCTCTCGAGACCTCAAGAAACGAGTGCCCAGTACGATATATATTTTATTTTAATCGCTCATGTATGCACCAAAACGATAAACGAGAGAATCTCCGCACATTTGCCTAGGTTATTTTCCATGTTTTTATTTTTCTGCTGGCAGGTTTTTTTTTTTTACCAGAAACTCTGTATGAGGCCTCGTTTTACAGCAAATAATTTTTCAATCACGTCTCGATGTGCTACAATTTATTTGTTTATTTAATAAGTCAATTCAAATGCACATTCACTCATTTTCCAATATTATTTATGCTATTTATTTTTTGCTCATCCAATAGCAATGATTGAAATAATAAAATTATACATAAATAGAAATTAAATAAAACGTAATATTAAATTAAAAGGTATACGAGGTGTAACCTCGTTTCATGAGAGATTTACTCGTCGTTAGTCCAATTACATCCGCATCCCAATAACTTGTCTATTTCTACTTATTCCGTTGAATATATCGAACACTCAACGAGGCAACGAGCAACAACGATCCGTTAGTTGATCGCTCTCGGATCTCTTCCAATGTCGAAGAGAATCTCTCTCTCTCTCTCTCTCTCTCTTTCTCTCTCTCTCTCTCCTCACCTCACCTCGCACTGCCTCTAAACTTCTTCTCTCATCACACCTTTCTCGCTCTGGACTTTGCTCTTGCTCCATTTCATTTTACCGCCAGCTTTGACTGCATAAATATATTTTATATATATATATATATATATATATAGGTACATCGATGCATATCACTGGGGACTGAGTGCAGAAAATGGGTGGAGTCTCCATCTCATTGCTGTGTGTGTACGCCTGTAGTAGACGAGATCGGACAATAAGTTTGCTGCTTCTAGTGCGTTTTATAACGGGGCTCGCCTCTCGGCTTGCATGGATAATCCTTTTGGCCTGCATGAAGTAACGCGATCATCGATCATACAAGTTATTTCAAAAACTTTGAATCAAATATCACAGTCAGGGATAAGAATTTAAAGAAAAAAAAATTGTTGAAAATAATTTCATAACAAAATAATGTTTAATTAATTATTGCAAAATTGTTTTTTTTTTTTACATATTTTTCAAATAGGAAAGTTTGATATTATTTCTTAATTTATAAAAAAAAGAATTATTCTTATAATTATTATTATAAGAATTATTATTATTATTATTATATTAATATATAATTATTTTTTTTATAAATGAAAAAAATTAAAAATGATTTTGTGCAAATTAATTAGTGCAAATTATTTTTTGCAAATTAGCATCATTTCAAATGATTTCTTTTTTTTTTTTAAATAAATAAACATTCTTTGAATTTTTTTCTTTATTTTTAAGAAATTAATTATTCTTCGTTTTTTTTCTCTTTATTTTTGTCTTCGCCTCTCTTGTTGCATGAGTTGGTGCGAAAAGGCAAAACTCAGTGGCGCTTTGAACCGGATATGAGATAAATCGAGAAATTCTCACAAGAGACGTAGCAAAAAAAAAATTTTTTTTAATTATGTAAACAAAAAAAATCCTTTCAAACGATCTCACTTGAAAAATGACAACGTCCTTAATGATGACACCGAAAACATTTTTTTGTTCTCTCGCGCTTCGTGATTCTCTCGTGGTCAAGGTCGTCAGCGACCGGTTGACCCATCACGTCTCACTGTATTCACCTCAGGTTTTCTTCATGGAAGTCCTTGCCAAGTACCGAGTAAATATACTTACGAGGGTTCGCATCAATTTTATTTCCATTTTATTTCATTCTTTTTTTTTTTTTCCACAAAGTGTGAATAGTAAAAATTTCAGAATAATTAATAAGATCAACGAACCTTCGAGTATTTTTTATTTTGCCCATAACGTAAACTAAAAGGTAACAAAAAATAAAAAAATAAAAAATTACGACTGATGTGGCTTGGAATAGCCCATAGATAATGGACCATTGGCACATAATGTGTGAACGATTTGAATACTGTCCAATAAACACAATAGCAAAAAGCTTTTAGATATAGGTACAAAAAGTGTCTATATATATATATATATATATATATATATATATATATATATATATATATATATATATATATATGCATGGGCGATACAATATAAAAAATGCATACCAAAGACCACCAGGTCTGGTATTACTGTACCAGAATACCTTTTTACCTTTATCAATGTATATATATATATATATATATATATAGACACTTTTTGTACCTATATCTAAAAGCTTTTTGCTATTATATATATATATATATATATATATATATATATATATATATATATATATATGGGCGATACAATATAAAAAATGCATACCAAAGACCACCAGGTCTGGTATTACTGTACCAGAATACCTTTTTACCTTTATCAATGTATATATATGACTGATGTGGCTGATGTGACTGATGTGGCTTGGAATAGCCCATAGATAATGGACCATTGGTACATAATGTACGAACGATTTGAATACTGTCCAATAAACACAATAGCAAAAAGCTTTTAGATATAGGTACAAAAAGTGTCTATATATATATATATATATACATCGATAAAGGTAAAAAGGTATTCTGGTACAGTAATACCAGACCTGGTGGTCTTTGGTATGCATTTTTTATATTGTATCGCCCATATATATATATATATATATATATATATATATATATATATATATATATACACGTTGATAACGGTAAAAAGGTATTCTGGTACAGTAATACCAGTCCCGGTAGTCTTTGGTAGGCATTTTTTATTTTGTATTGCTCATAATGTTACACTAGAAGGTAACAAAAAATAAAAAAATAGAAAAAAAAAATTACGACCGATGTGGCTTGGAATAGCCCATAGATAATGGACCATTGGCACATAATGTACGAACGATTTGAATACTGTCCAATAAACACAATAGCAAAAAGCTTTTAGATGGAGGTACAAAAAGTGTATATATATATATATATATATATATATATATATATATATACATATGAATATATATATACATTGATAAAGGTAAAAAGGTATTCTGGTACAGTAATACCAGTCCCGGTAGTCTTTGGTATGCATTTCACGTTCGTAGCCCACGTTCTTTCGTCCCCCTCGTATCGCTACGATACGATCCGGTAGATAATTTCCGATGAATCGACTCGATAAAATAAAACTCGTGAAAGCCTCGACGTCCCATGACGGAGAAGAGTGTCTGGACGACGTCCAGGCTTGTCCGAGTATCCTGTCAGTGTAATCTTTGCCTACATGTATATATTATGTATATATATATATATATATATATATATATACTGTAGAGAATTGAACCACCGCGGTAAAACGTAACGCGTTCTCCGATCACTTCCAAGTATCAATCTTTATGCTGACTACTTGAAAAAAAAAAAAAAAAAAACGAAAAAAATCTACGGTGCATCAACTTTTTTATGAATTATCATTATAATTATTTATTAATAGAGCAAAGAGCACGAAGAGCCCCTCCTGTGATCCTGGATTAACCCGTCATATGAGATCTTGACTCGCCATAAATATATTAATAATTAAATCATACATCGTGCGATAATTATTCCCGAAGAAAATTTGACGTTTGATCATGATCGAGTACACGACATTCCCACGTTGATTGACTGTAATAATTTATGTAAATTTACTAATCTTCAAACTCGAAATTGCACACATTCAATTCTGATAAATTCTCCTATCGCCATTTTAAATCGTCATTAAAAAAATGGAAAAATTACATTTTTCGTTTTCGAATAAATCTACGTAAAAGTTAAATATCCGGATAGCCGGAAACGAACGAATAGCCGGACTATATATTCGATTGCCAATAGTGGACTGCCAATAACATTCGAGATAATAATTAATAAAATCCAAAATCAATAAACTTCGATCATCAAAACGGTTTTCATTTTTTTGTGGATGATAAAAAATTCGACCAAACAATAAATTATTGAGACGTCATCGAAGTGGATACAAAATTCGTCATTAAGGTTTTACTCATACTTTTTACGTACGCATTTCCGTTTTTTATTTTTTTATTTTTTTTGTTTTGGAACAAATCTACGTATAAGGTGAATATCCGGACAGCCGGACACGAACGAATATCCGGACTAGATATTCGATTGCCAATAGTCGACTGCCAATAGCCCACATTCGAGATAATAATTAATAAAATCCAAAATCAATATACTTCGATCATCAAGACGGTTTTCATTTTTTTGTGGATGATAAAAAATTCGACCAATTAAATTATTGAGACGTCATCGAAGTGGATACAAAATTCGTCATTAAGGTTTTTACGTACCCATTTACGTTTTTTTATTTTTTTTATTTTGTGGATGATAAAAAATTCGACCAAACAATCAATTATTGAGACGTCATCGAAATGGATACAAAATTCGTCATTAAGGTTTTTACGTACCCATGTACGTTTTTTTTAAATTTATTTTGTGGATGATAAAAAATTTGACCCAACAATCAATTATTGAGACGTCATCGAAATGGATACAAAATTCGTCATTAAGGTTTTTACGTACCCATTTACGTTTTTTTTTTTTTTTGTGGATCATAAAGAATTTAATAAAACAAAATTATTGAGGCGTCATCAAAATGGATACAGAATTTGTCTTTGAGGCTTGGACTCATGCTGGTCGATGTGAGTGCAGAAAAAAAGAAAGCCCGCGGGTTACGTTCATCAAAGGATATATGTTAGCACGTATATTTGAAGCTCTATATATATATATATATTTATATAAATTCTCTATATATATATGTATATATATAAAAATTATATACAGGGTGATTCGGGACTGCCCCTTTTCCTGATATGGGCATATACGGGATAAAAAACGAAAATTTTTGGCATTATTTTTTTTGAAATCGGCTGCGTCGTTTTCGAGTTATAGCCGATCGAAGTTGGCCAATCGGATGGCCGCTTTAGCCGCAGCGACGTCACTGGTTATAATCTATGAGAATGGAGCGTTCGGGTATCTTCGGAATCACACTGCCGCCTGCAGTACATGTTACTCGTTGCTATTGGAGATAAGTGAATCGAGACACGATGAAAATGACATTTCAGAGGTGACGGATTATTTCAAGATGACGTTACTTTTTCGCATATGCACATGTAGTCAAACTATTATTTTCCTCAAGGTTAAATTCTTCTATGGATGGCATCGTAGCTGAACAATGATTGAAAAATAAAAAAATCAAATAAAATAATTTTCTCAAATAATTCTCATAAGAGAACAATGGGGCTTATGTGGTGGTGGGGATTGACGGTTCACGCGTCACAAAGCCATCCACGCATACCGTCAAACGTCGCTTGGACGTAGCAGTTGGCCAAACGCGGGCAAGAGTAAAGAACGCGCGCCACCGATAGATGGCGGGAGTATATCACTCGTAATGTCAAATGCAAACGAGTGCTGGACTCTCATTACGAAAGCTATTTTTATCCTTGATTAAATTAAGATTTTAAATAACCTATTTTTTTTTTAAATAAAAAACTTGTCATTTTTACAGTTTTTCTTTATTTTCATTTTTATTGTTTCCAAGAAAAACTTGTATCGTCTTTTATAAGTATAAAACTGTCATGTTTACTACAACAGGCCAATGGGATGGAAGAAAATAGATTTTTTAAAATTATCCAAAAGCTGCCGCCGAAAATGCCTCAGTAACCAGACAATCAAGAATAGCTGTCGGTAGTTCTGTCGGCTGGAGATCGGCCTCGGCACTGGAAGTATCGGGTTCCACACGGGCAAGAGTTTTTTGAAATTCGTAAAAAATTACGTAAAAATAACTATCATCGAAATCATGGAAATTTCGTCTGAATTTTCTCTAATCTAATGTATGTAAGAAATGTCTCTAGTCAGAGCTTTCTCGTGTACAGCCCACATTAAAAATCATTTTTTTCAGCATCTTGATGGTCATGTGACTAGCAGATGTGATCTTGACGTGGGTTACACAGCCGTTAAATTTCCACCCTCAAAATCTTGAATTTTTCAATCATATCAGTTTTTCAACTGATATGATTGAAAAATTGCGTTTCATGCTTCTAACCCACGACAAAAATATTTTTTTTTAATACTTTCACGATCGACTAATAAGGGGGCACCACGTTTAGCGTGGGTTTGATACCTGATAATGAGCAATGATCGAAATATTATTATTTTATCAACAATGAGGCGAAACTTGGAATATGCTTGTAGCATCACTTGTACAGATATTCCATTTCTGTAGCCTAAACTAAAAATTAATTTCTCCAAAAATTCACATTTCTTACATACATTAGATTAGACAAAATTCAGACGGAATTTCCATGATTTCGATGATAGTTATTTTTACATCGGTTTGTGATTGAAGCCAAGGTTGTTGGTCCAATAATCACATACGAGTTTAAGAAATTAATTTTTAGTTTGGACTAGAGAAATAAAATATCTGTACAAGCGATGATACAAGCATATTTCAAGTTTCACCTAGTTGTTGATAAAATAATAATATTTCGATCATTGCTCATTATCAGGTATCAAACCCACGCTAAACGTGGTGCCCCCTTATTAGTCGATCATCAAAGTATAAAAAGAAAATATTTTTGTCGTGGGTTAGAAGCATGAAACGCAATTTCTCAATCATATCAGTTGAAAAACTGATATGATTGAAAAATTCAAGATTTTGAGGGTGGAAATTTAACGGCTGGGTAACCCACGTCAAGATCACATCTGCTAGTCACATGACCATCAAGATGCTGAAAAAAATGATTTTTAATGTGGGCTGTACACGAGAAAGCTCTGACTAGAGACATTTCTTACATACATTAGATTAGACAAAATTCAGACGAAATTTCCATGATTTCGATGATAGTTATTTTTACGTAATTTTTTACGAATTTCAAAAAACTCTTGCCGGTGTGGAACCCGATACTTCCAGTGCCGAGGCCGATCTCCAGCCGACAGAACTACCGACAGCTATTCTTGATTGTCTGGTTACTGAGTCATTTTCGGCGGCAGCTTTTGGATAATTTAAAAAAATCTATTTTCTTCCATCCCATTGGCCTGTTGTAGTAAACATTACAGTTTTATACTTATAAAAGACGATACAAGTTTTTCTTGGAAACAATAAAAATGAAAATAAAGAAAAACTGTAAAAATGACAAGTTTTTTATTTAAAAAAAAAATAGGTTATTTAAAATCTTAATTTAATCAAGGATAAAGATAGCTTTCGTAATGAGAGTCCAGCACTCGTTTGCATTTGACATTACGAGTGATATACTCCCGCCATCTATCGGTGGCGCGCGTTCTTTACTCTTGCCCGCGTTTGGCCAACTGCTACGTCCAAGCGACGTTTGACGGTATGCGTGGATGGCTTTGTGACGCGTGAACCGTCAATCCCCACCACCACATAAGCCCCATTGTTCTCTTATGAGAATTATTTGAGAAAATTATTTTATTTGATTTTTTTATTTTTCAATCATTGTTCAGCTACGATGCCATCCATAGAAGAATTTAACCTTGAGGAAAATAATAGTTTGACTACATGTGCATATGCGAAAAAGTAACGTCATCTTGAAATAATCCGTCACCTCTGAAATGTCATTTTCATCGTGTCTCGATTCACTTATCTCCAATAGCAACGGGTAACATGTACTGCAGGCGGCAGTGTGATTCCGAAGATACCCGAACGCTCCATTCTCATAGATTATAACCAGTGACGTCGCTGCGGCTAAAGCGGCCATCCGATTGGCCAACTTCGATCGGCTATAACTCGAAAACGACGTAGCCGATTTAAAAAAAAATAATGCCAAAAATTTTCGTTTTTTATCCCGTATACGCCCATATCAGGAAAAGGGGCAGTCCCGAATCACCCTGTATATATATAAATTCTCGCTATATATATATATATACACACATCTACCTGTACACGTACCAGCATTAGTTTTTCATGCCACTGGTTCCTTTTCTCCATCTCGTTTTTTTGCCCTCTCAATTTTTTTTTTTTTTTTTTTTTTTTTTTTTATTAGCAGCCCAACCCTCTACATTGGACCGCACCAGCAGCAACACACAAGGGTGAACGTACCCCGCGTTGCTCTCTGCATTCCCCCCCCCCTCCCCCCTCCCCACCCCTCCCATCTCCTTTCACCTCCCACGAAACTCTCGCTGGTTGAGAAAAAATTCGGTCGTTAAAAACTGTACGTAGTTCACTACTCCTCTTCAATTTACTCCCATATCGTTTCATTTTTATCTCCATCTCTCGAACAAGCTTTTTTATATATATATATATATATATATATATATATATATATATATATATATATGCCAATCCATCCGTCCGTCAGCCTGCGTGTGTATATATTGACGTGTGTGGGTGTTTTTTTTATTATTATTATTATTTTATTTTTTTTCCATGCCTATATATACGGGTTTGGTTAGTCGGAGAGCACGTCGAACGCTTCCGGGCGTATGGCTCGTCTCTCTGCAGTTTCTACTTCTCCCTGGCCGCATTTTTTTTTTTTTTTTTCGCCAAATCCAGCGTTCCGAAAAAAAATCAAAAAAAATCTATATAAATAAAAAAAAACGTGCCTATTACAAATTCTGATTGGAAACGAGAGTACACATATCTCCTCGCATTGAACGATATATATATATATATATATAGTGGAAACGAAAACGTTTGGATTGACTCTCGTCCTCTCGTGTTGACTCCGATGCGTTCTGCGAGAGCAGAACCTCCACTCTTCGGGAGGATTCATTTAATTTTCTTTTTTTTTTTTTTTTTTTTTTTTTTTATATATATATATTTTTTATCTCCAGTCACCTAACTCGCTTTATGGAGAGACCACGCGAAACGCCATGGCGCTGTCGTCGAGTACTCAAAAATTCGTTTTGCGTATAAACCCCTGCGACGACAGGACGACATGCTGAACCCTCTCGCTATTTTTCTCTCTTCTTCGTTTTTCGCTCTCTTTCTCCCTCTCTCTCGCTCTCTCGTGTGTACAGGAGCATCAAGCGAGGTAAAAAGCAACACAGACGAAACAGTTTTCGTGCTTACTGCTGCTGCTGCTGCTGCTTGATTTTTTCATTAAGCTCGCAGAGACGAGGACATACTGGGCGTCGAGATTTTGAGAGGGCTTTGCCCGAATTTCGAGATGGTTATGTGCATGGAGTTGAAAAAAAAAAATAAAGGCGAATGGAAAGAGAATGAAGGATTTCGTTGACGACAACGACGACGAAAGTGCAAGTAGAAACGCACATGGGACTCAAACTCTTTTGTTTATGCTTCCATTGCTTATAAAGATATATATATATATATATATATATATATATATATATATTCATATTATATATTATATAAAAAAAATCTTATATATATATATATGATTTTTTTTTGTGGATCATAAAGAATTTGATAAAACTAAATTATTATTATTATTATTATTATATATATAAAACAGCCTTACGACTTTCTAGAATATTTTTTTATTTGTGGTATTTTTCTGGTCTTGTTTCAGAGTGACTCTCGGTCTACCGAAAAAATGGCAATAATTCGTGCATCTTTATTACAGGAAGAAAAATCGGTGAGTCTATAAAAAATTTCGGATTATTTCATTACAGATTGATTTTTTTTTTTTTTTTGCCATACTCGTACTTTGTTTCAATTTTCCATCAATATAAATAATTTTCATGCAATACTTGATGAATAATTTCATGTTGCTATTGCATGAACATTGAGTTGAAAATCGACCATTGTTCAGTGAAAAAAAAGAACTCGTTCCATTTATCAAGAACGATGAAAAAAAAAAAAAAAAAAAAAAATATTACAACATGCAGTGTATTTTTAATATATAATAAAATTTAATAAAATAGAAAAAAATATAATCAATGGGAGAAAGATCGAGATGTTGACAGATCGATATAAGATACGAATATTGGCACGAATGCCAATAAATCGGTAAAAATAATTTTATTCTAAACTACGTGTTGGCAATTTAAAAAAAAAAAAAATTATTACCGAGCAATTTTCAATTATTATTATCATCACGAAGATTGCAATTTTTTTTCAAATAATTCACAATTTTATCACGTAAAATTATTTTAAATAAAAATCATCGCTCAATGCCCATCTGCGCGATCGTAAGAACGCTCGCTGCGATCGGTGACCGAGTGAAATTGGAAAAAAAAATAATAAAAATAAAAAAGAAAATCATAGAAAAAAAAAAAGTAAAAAAAAAACAGGAATCGAGACAGGGAGAGAGAAATGGGGTTTGGTGCCCGCGACTGTTACAATTCCAAATCTAAACAGAGACCCGCGAGAGTGTTCTCGTTCTCTCTTTCGTTCCGGCAGAATTTCTTGTTTTTTTTTCCCCCTCGTCCCCCATTCTCCCCCCCGGCCCCTCCTCCCTCACCCCTGCCTGCCTATCCATAGCCGTCCTCGTGCTTGGTGCTCGTCCCTTATTTTTTTTCTGCTCTTCTTCTTCTTCTTCTTCTTCCACTTCTTCTTCTTCTTCTTCTTCTTTTTCATCCGTTTCGTTCTCCCCTTCAATGCCTCACCCTTTGCCCCGTTTCAATTCTTTTTTTATCGGGGTGGAGAGAAGTTTGTTGACCTTGCAACGCGCTGCTCGAAACGACAAGAATATATACACACAGAGTGAAGGTGTATAGGGTGAGGGAGCGCGAGACAGAGCGACGTAAAGGCCCCGTTCCTGAAATTGGAGTATATATGGAGTGTATAGACATCGTCGTCGTCGACGTCGTTGTCGTTGTCCGTTGTCGTTTTCGTCGTCGGGACGACGATGAAGCGCGGGGGCGGCCAAAATGACGATAACTGGCACAGTTGTTGGCCATCCATCCACCGATCGGCAGTCTTCGTGGGGTGAATCTTCAGTCACAGAGAACGAGAGAGAGAGAGAGAGAGAGAGAGAATTAGGGCTATGCCAAAAAACTAATTTTTCTTCGGTTAAAATAGCCAATCACTGTATCATTTTTTCCCCACTTTGAGATAATAAACAACATTGGCAGTCTTCTTATAGTGAATCTCCAGTCACAGAGAACGAGATAGATAGATAGAGAGAGAGAGAGAGAGAGAGAGAGATGGATAGATAGAGCTATGCCAAATAACTACTTTTTTTCTTCAGTTTAAATGGCCAATCACCGTATCATTTTCCCCCACTTCGAGATCATAAACAACATAGTTGTTGGCAGTCTTCTTATAGTGAATCTCCAGTCACAGAGAAAGAGAGAAAGAGGAAGGGAGAAAGAGCTATGCCAAATACATTTTTCTTCGGTTAAAATGGCCAATCACTGTATCATTTTTCTCCCACTGCCGAGATCACAACCCACACTTGTTGGCTATTCATGCACCGATCGACAGTCTTCGTATACTCGTATACAGTTCTCGTATAGCAGTAGAGAGAGAGAGAGACAGGGCTATGCCAAATAACTACTTCGTTCCTCTGCTAAAGTGGCCAATCACTGTATCATTTTTCGTTATTACCCAGATGGCGCTTTTTGCAAGAATTTGAGCGAGAGACGACTGTGTACAATACACGATCTGATCTATTAAAATGTTAGGCACTCGAGCCGATAAGTCAAAATTCCACTGCCTGCCCAAGTCCCTTTTTTTTCTTATTAGAGGACCGAAAAAACAAGAATCAAAATGTTGTTTACCGTGCAATGCTGTTTACAGTCAATGTTCCCACAATTTAACTTCTTATTTCTTGGTCTTCTTTTTTTATTACCAATTTTTTTTATTTATTTTTTTATTACCAAACTGTATATATATATATAGAAAACCGCCGAAAGTCTTTAACTTGTCCGGTCCCATACTGTATATCGAAATACAGTGCGAACCGATAAGTCAAATCACTGCCTACCTAGATCCTTTTCTAGATATTTCTCTTTTGCTCGTCGTCTACGTCTCCGTCAAAAAACTACGCGTACCAAACTGTATATATGTATATATATATATATAACAGCCGAAAGTCCTTAACTTGTCCGGTCCCATACTGTATATCGAAATACAGTGCGAACCGATAACTCAAATCACTGCCTACCTAGATCCTTTTCTAGATATTTCTCTTTTGCTCTTCGTCTACGTCTCCGTCAAAAAACTACGCGTACCAAACTGTATATATGTATATAACAGTCGAAAGTCCTTAACTTGTCCGGTCCCATACTGTATATCGAAATACAGTGCGAACCGATAACTCAAATCACTGCCTACCTAGATCCTTTTCTAGATATTTCTCTTTTGCTCTTCGTCTACGTCTCCGTCAAAAAACTACGCGTACCAAACTGTATATCTATATATATAGAAAACAGTCGAAAGTCCTTAACTTGTTCGGTTCTGTACTGTATGACGAAATAGAGTGAGAGAAAAAAAGATTTCTTTCTCTTTCTTGTCTGTTGCCTGTGGCCCATGCAAACACACTAGAGAGGGGGATATGAATCGTGTACTCTATTCGCTATACTCTGGGGGGCGACGAACTTCGAGCCCGCGCGAGAGAATCGCGCATCGACCGAATTGCTCGAGACTTTTGTGCTATCCTTGTGTGTCTCTCCCTTCTCCCCCCTCTCGCTCTTTCTCTCTATTTTTCTTTCTTTCTTTCCCTCTTTCTCTCTTTCTCCCTCACAATTTTTTTTCTTCTCCAGTCTCTACGTTGTTTTTTTTTCCTCTTCTCTTTTTCTCCCAGTTTTTACACTTCGTGCGTTTGTTGTTTTTCGTAATTTCCAACGTTATTACGACGACCCTGTCGTATAACTTTGGTAATTTTTTTCTTTTCCTCTTACCAGTTTTTTTTCAGCAAACAATTTGACTCTCTTGATGTAATTTTGTGAAATATTTCATTTCGTTCCTTTCGTCTCAATTAATTGATTTTCATCAACAAGGAAAAGGGAATATTTATTTTTATAAATTACTCGATAAATACAATAAAAAAAAAGATAAATTACTTTTCACCCAGTTAGCGTTAAAGGGTATTTGTGACGATTTACTGTAGAGGCTAAAACAATTTCATCCAAGCTGTTGTATAGCAACATGTGCGTACATCATATATATATATATATATATATATTGTAAAGCAACCAGACAGTCATCACGCTTTTCATTGACTGGTACGTGAGGGGCGCTCGATCCGCTTTAAACCGAGCGCAACAAGTGAAATTTCCTATTGAAACGAGTATAGTCGTATGTATATATATACATATATATATATATATATATATATATATATACGTACAGATGAATAAAGCTATATAACTGGGCCCAGTGAGAACATCACTGAATTCCGGCTTTTCGATAAATATCCATACACCCATATACATATATATATATATTTATATATAGAATAGTATATATATATATATAGAAGTCTATACACAAATATATCTATATATAAAGCATACGAATCAGTAGGTGAGCAAAATTGCGTGCGTAAATCGACGCAGGGGGGTGGGAAGGATATTGATGCTGATGCGTTTATACGTGCGAGCTTACGAGTTACGGGGTGTAGAGGAAAATTTCTCGGTCACGGTCATCATTGACGAGAGAGCATGCAGAGAGAGCACATGTCGTCGCTCCCTGTCCATGTGGATTTTTGTAAATTCGAGTCAATGAAATTTTCTACTTCACCAAACCTCACGAAAAATTTACGATAAATCTTTATCAACAATTAAATATTTTACTAGTTAAATTTGAAACTTTGATTAACGTCAATTGATGGAAAAAAAAAAAAGTTTATAAATGCAATTAATAAATAATAAATTTGACGAATTTCCACACATAAATCCGTAGTGATTGAATTTTTTTGTAATTAAAAAAAAAAATTACGTTTATTAAATAACTAAAAAATAAATAAAAAATTTATAACAAAATTACGGTTTTTATTCTCCGCTTGATGAAAGTTAACAAATTCAATTAATTTCTTTCTATCGAAGAAATTCAAATAATTATTTAATAAGATGTCATTGCTTATACACGGAATGCCCCATATATAAATTTGACGAATTTTCACACATAAACCGTAGTGATTGGATTTTTTTGTAATTAAAAAAAAAAATTACGTTTATTAAATAACTAAAAAATAAATAAAAAATTTATAACAAAATTACGGTTTTTATTCTCCGCTTGATGAAAGTTAACAAATTCAATTAATTTCTTTCAATCGAAGAAATTCAAATAATTATTTAATAAGACGTCATTGCTTATACACGGAATGCCCCATATATAAATTTGACGAATTTTCACACATAAACCGTAGTGATTGGATTTTTTTTGTAATTAAAAAAAAAATTACGTTTATTAAATCAAAAAAAAATCAAAAAAAATATTTAAAACAAAATTACGAAAATACCACGAGAGAGTTTTCGATTTACTACAAAATTACGGTTTTTATTCTCCGCTTGATAAAAGATTAACAAATTCAATTAATTTCTTTCAATCGAAGAAATTCAAATAATTATTTAATAAGACGTCATTGCTTATACACGGAATGCCCCATATATAAATTTGACGAATTTTCACACATAAACCGTAGTGATTGGATTTTTTTTGTAATTAAAAAAAAAATTACGTTTATTAAATCAAAAAAAAATCAAAAAAAATATTTAAAACAAAATTACGAAAATACCACGAGAGAGTTTTCGATTTACTACAAAATTACGGTTTTTATTCTCCGCTTGATAAAAGATTAACAAATTCAATTAATTTCTTTCAATCGAAGAAATTCAAATAATTATTTAATGAGATGTCATTGTTTATACATGGAATGCCCCATATATAAATTTGACGAATTTTCACACATAAATCCGTAGTGATTGGATTTTTTTTGTAATTAAAAAAAAAATTACGTTTATTAAATCAAAAAAAAATCAAAAAAAATATTTAAAACAAAATTACGAAAATACCACGAGAGAGTTTTCGATTTACTACAAAATTACGGTTTTTATTCTCCGCTTGATAAAAGATTAACAAATTCAATTAATTTCTTTCTATCGAAGAAATTCAAATAATTATTTAATGAGATGTCATTGCTTATACACGGAATGCCCCATATATAAATTTGACGAATTTTCACACATAAATCCGTAGTGTTGGATTTTTTTGTAATTAAAAAAAAAAATTACGTTTATTAAATAACTAAAAAATAAATAAAAAATTTATAACAAAATTACGGTTTTTATTCTCCGCTTGATGAAAGTTAACAAATTCAATTAATTTCTTTCTATCAAAGAAATTCAAATAATTATTTAATGAGATGTCATTGTTTATACACGGAATGCCCCATATATAAATTTGACGAATTTTCACACATAAATCCGTAGTGGTTGGATTTTTTTTGTAATTAAAAAAAAAAATTACGTTTATTAAATCAAAAAAAAATCAAAAAAAATATTTAAAACAAAATTACGAAAATACCACGAGAGAGTTTTCGATTTACTACAAAATTACGGTTTTTATTCTCCGCTTGATAAAAGATTAACAAATTCAATTAATTTCTTTCTATCGAAGAAATTCAAATAATTATTTAATGAGATGTCATTGCTTATACACGGAATGCCCCATATATAAATTTGACGAATTTTCACACATAAATCCGTAGTGGTCGGATTTTTTTTGTAATTAAAAAAAAAAATTACACGGAATGCCCCATATAACCAAAGAGTTCAATCCAACAAATGTTATTTCATCAAATGTAACTTTTGCATGTGTACAAAGATCAAACGTAAACGTATAACATTTGTACGTTAATTAACAATAGGAGATTAATAATACATTTTTTTTTTTATATATACATATATATATCTATATAATTTTTTATATATTATATATACATATATATATAATTTTTTATATATTTTATATTTATATATATATATATATATATATATATATATATACGCAAGAGGCGACGAAACTTGGAGTGTTAGCGAAATGTCAGCGAGTTATCGCAAAGCGGTGCTTGCAGCCCCCCCCCCTCCTCCACCCCCACCCCCAACCCCTCCCCACCTTTACTTGCACTCGCGGAAGTCGTAGAGCACCATCTTGTTATGTTTTACACAACTTTGCGATGCTCGTTCAAGCTCTCTCTCTCTCTCTCGAACACCCGAGAGCAAAGACGACTAAGCTCGAGTTGAAAGAGGACGAGAGAGAGGGGGGGGGGGGGGGGGGGGTGCTAGAGCGAGGGGGGGGTGAACGAGCGATAAAGGGGCGAGGTGGGGGGGGGGGGTGGATAGTAAGTAACTTCTCTCGGGCGCCTCCGGAGATAACTCGAAATTGGGTCAGACGCAGCAGTATAAGAGCTTCGAGAGTGTCTTCGTTGATATCCGGCGTAGCTTGAGAGGAAGGGAGCAAAGTACCAAACTATTTACCAGCCGTTATCCTCTCTTCCGCTTCCTATTCGTTGTCATCATCGGTAGGATTCTAATAATTTAGTTTCATTTTTACTCGATATATATATATATATTTTTTTTTCAAAGAACAATTTGTTAGCCATTGAACGAATTTTGTGTCACATATGGGAGAAATGAATTGACTCGATCTGAAATTGCGTTGATTTACATAAAAAATAAAAAAAATCTATTTCATTCCACGATAATTGGACAATCGCCAATTTTAAACTGTAAATTCAATAATTTATATGACCTATGAAATTTTCATAAAATTTGAATAATTTTCCAATAAGTGTCGATTAATTTTGAAAAATATTTTGTTCATATGTGAAATTTTGATGAATTTACGAGTGATAAAAAATTGAATAACAAATAAATTTAGGAATTCAATATTAATATAAAAAATTTAAAAAAATCGTCAAAAGAAGTTTGACAAGTTTCGAGAGAACAAGGAGAAGAAACGAGAAACAATAATACAGAATCCCTCTCGATAAACTGGTCTATATGAAAATCGTTCCTCTCGTCGATCGTATCTCGTTGATCCACTTTTTCAAATCTTTTGACCGGACCCACGGAAATTCGAAGGAGAACGAATGAGATACGGTTATAAAGTATAATACAGAGTCTATATTTTGTAGTTGGTGGACGTGTCTCTCGGACAATTTCCTGTCACTTCTTTTTTTTTTTTTTCAACTCTCAAGAGTGGCAATTTTTTGGTCCATCCGAGATCCACCCAGCAGGCACAAAATGACGAAACTCTTTTTTTTTTTTGCGTAAGAATATTCTTTTGCCCCGTGAATTCTTCACCGTGATCCTCGCGGTCAGGCGAGAGGTTTTCCCCTTCTTCTCTCTTCCCTCCCCCCTCCCCCACCTCCTCTCCTCGGGGGACGAGAATTTTATCCATGAGCATTCGTATGGTGAGGGCAGAAGATAGCAGCAAGAAGAATCGGCACAACGCCAAAAGCAAACGTGAGAGAGCTGTCCCTCGTTTCCTCTCGTAATATGCGATCAATTAATAAACGATTAAAGAGATTTAATTAAAAATAACAAATAAATTTTTTTTAAACCAAACAAAATTCTTTATTCTATGATTTTTACATATGAATTACATTACACGTGGACAAATTTATATAGATATAAATTCTAAATCGGATTAATTTATTATCAATAAAAATTAATTATCGTTATCAATTATATTATTTTTCCATATATATTTCGATTTACTTCGATCTGATGGCAAAAAAAAAAGAAAAAAAAAATTATTCGCCAATTGAAAAAATTAACCCTTTGTAAATTGAGCATATATTTTTGAGAATGAGACTCGATAGCGAGTCTCATTCTTGTACTATAATAATGAAATTAATATCTATCATCCATGCAGCAATTAAGAAACGATTAAAGAGATTTAATAAAAAATAATAAAAGATTTAAAACCAAACAAGATTTTTTGTTCTATGATTTTGATTTTCAATAAAAATTAATTATTATTATTAATTATATTATTTTTCCATAAATATTTCATTTTACTCCAATCTGATGGCAAAAAAAAAAGAAAAAAAAAAAATCGCCAATTGAAAAAATATATGCTCAATCTACAAAGGGTTAATTTTATCGCACATGATCTATCGAGTCTCATTCTTGTACTACAAGAATGAAATTAATATCTATCATCCATGCAGCAATTAAGAAACGATTAAAGAGATTTAATACAAAATAAAAAAAGATTTAAAACCAAACAAGATTTTTTGTTCCATGATTTTTATTTTCAATAAAAATTTATTATTATTATTAATTATATTATTTTTCTATATTTCATTTTACTTCGATCTGATGGCAAAAAAAAGAAAAAAAAAAATATTCGCCAATTGAAAAAATATATGCTCAATCTACAAAGGGTTAATTTTATCGCATATGATCTATCGAGTCTCATTCTTGTACTACAAGAATGAAATTAATATCTATCATCCATGCAGCAATTAAGAAACGATTAAAGAGATTTAATAAAAAATTAAAAAAAATTTAAAACCAAACAATATTCTTTATTCTATGATTTTTATTTTCAATAAAAAAAAAAAATCGCCAATTGAAAAAATATATGCTCAATCTACAAAGGGTTAATTTTATCGCACATGATCTATCGAGTCTCATTCTTGTACTACAAGAATGAAATTAATATCTATCATCCATGCATCAATTAAGAAACGATTAAAGAGATTTAATAAAAAATAAAAAAAGATTTAAAACCAAACAAGATTCTTTATTCTATGATTTTTATTTTCAATAAAAAAAAAATATTCGCCAATTGAAAAAATATATGCTCAATCTACAAAGGGTTAATTTTATCGCACATGATCTATCGAGTCTCATTCTTGTACTACAAGAATGAAATTAATATCTATCATCCATGCATCAATTAAGAAACGATTAAAGAGATTTAATAAAAAATAAAAAAAGATTTAA
>OY769904.1:30621852-30626852 GCA_963669185.1 Dyspetes luteomarginatus
ACGTTTTTCTTCGCCAGTGTATCGATTTTAGGTTTAGGCCATTACACCCGCCGCTGCCGTTATACTAGCTAGCACACACATATATATATATATATATGTATGTATATATATATATCATGTCGTTCTCTCTCGTTTGTTCGTTGGAGGTGCACAGGTCTATGAGTACGAGCCACCCCCCCCCCCCCCCGCCACCCACCCACCCCACCCCACCTCGCCACTGTTCTCATCCCCTCACTCTACCCCGCGAGTACGTCAGTCCGACGTCCTCGGTAGAAAGGTACATAACGTGTACCATGCTCTCATATATATATATATATATATATATGCATGTACATGTACCTGCGAAAGCCTGCATCTGCGCTCTGAAAAAAACTCCAAACCTTTCCTCCTCGCTGTGCACATGCAAGTATATTTTTATATGTAGATATATATATGTGTGGGTGTGTGTGTGTGTATGTGTATTTGGTTTAATGTTGGAGGGAAGGAATGGTAAGAGAGAGAGAGAGAGAGATTTTCATTCCCTCATCACCCATGCTGATATCCGCTGCCCGGGGCGTCAAAATAATTTTTTCTTCTCCCCTCCATCTTTTTTTATTTTTCATAAATTTTGTCTCAGCTCTTTGGCTTTTTTTCTTTCTTATTAAATTATTGGATGAAAAAGATATGGCAACGAGAAAGGTCAGGGTTGTTGGATGAAAATTTAGCGAGTTGGAGTGAAGAGTTGGGGATGTACATTTTTTTTTTTTGCAAAATTCGACAGGATAATTTTTAACCCTTGATTGAAAATAATAATATTAATTATAATTTGGTAAAAAGAGCGATAAAATTAATGCGTATTATTTGCTTGAATAGTTTCAAAGTCGCTGGCTCGAGAGAGTCCGAGATTTCTTGGGCGAATTTGTTTTTTTTTTTTTTATTTATTCACGTAATTGATTGAGGGTTTTTGAAAAATACTTTTTTTATTTTATATAATTTTTTTTATTTTTCATAAATAGATTTTATACGATTGACCTTTAATGGATACTTTCGGCCATTTTTAATCCGCCTGATTCATTTTTCACAAGGTGCAATAATTGATTTTCCTCTCCCTTTCACGAACAGTAGAAAATTAATTCAACTAATTTTCGTTATCAGCCCCCTGAATGATTTTTCGATTTTTATTTCGAAAGTAAAACAAACAAAAAAACGAATATGACATTTGACGCTGGACAAGACTCGATTTTTCTCAACAATTATATTTTTGTCTGATAACACGAATGAACGAAAAAAAGTGAAATAAATAAATTTTCCCGATTGACAGATAAATTTTCCCCATTGACAGATGTCAATAGTCTCGAGGACGTGTAAACACTCAAAATTAGGGCAGTGCAGTAATCGTTTAGGGTTCGTCACCCCCCTTCTTAAATCGACTCTCTGTACTGAGCTCTATTGCCAGAGTGCAGCTCGCATTCGAAGGGAGAAAAATCCCCTCTTAACGCGATCCTTGAATAAGATGACCTTACCAGAGTAAGAATTTTCTGCCGTTTCCTTTTCTCTTTACGTCTTCTCGGCTCTTAAAGTTAAAGTTTTCTCGCTCCCTCCCTTGAGATTTAGTAAACATCTATATATATACATTCAAAATTCAATATTTTAAATACATTCAAAATTTAAAATTTTATATACATTCAAAATTCAAAATTTTATATACATTCAAAATTCAAAATTTCATATACATTCAAAATTCAAAATTTCATATACATTCAAAAGTCAAAATTTCATATACATTCAAAATTCAAAATTTTATATACATTCAAAATTCAAAATTTTATATACATTCAAAATTCAAAATTTTATATACATTCAAAATTCAAAATTTTATATACATTCAAAATTCAAAATTTTATATACATTCAAAATTCAAAATTTCATATACATTCAAAGTTCAAAATTTTATATACATTCAAAATTCAAAATTTTATATACATTCAAAATTCAAAATTTTATATACATTCAAAATTCAAAATTTTATATACATTCAAAATTCAAAATTTTATATACATTCAAAATTCAAAATTTTATATACATTCAAAATTCAATATTTTAAATACATTCAAAATTTAAAATTTTATATACATTCAAAATTTAAATTATGTATATATATAACACACATTCTGCCTGCCTTCACCAACATACTCGCCACTTCTGCCTGCCTCCACCTAACACACTCACCAGGCAGCCTCCCGTCCCTCCTGGCAACAAATTTCTCCCCTCGCGGCCAACGTTCTCTGATAAATTCTCAAGGTCATAATTACCCGAGTCACTGGACTCATTCGCTTCGTTACCGTTACGAGTCTCGTCATCGTTTCTTTTTTCCTTCTGTTTCGTTTCGTCCCTATTTTTTTTCTTTAACATTAATTCATTCTGATCGGATCGACTGTCTCCGTATTATATATTAGGAATTTCACGGCAAAAAACAATTGTTTTTTATAATGAACGTTAAAGTATTTTTCTTTAATGATATTTGCAATAAAACAGAGAAAACAGATGTGAAAACCTCCCCGATTGATAACGATCAAAAATTTCATATTTTTAATTAATCTCATTCCAAGTTTCTACTGAGCTAATAATTTCTCAATTTGACCGAGTAATTTATGAGAAAATTCAACATTTTTTTCCATTTCACCACCACATTTTAATAATTTTGTATATACAGATAATAATAATAATAGTAATAATAATAATAGTAAAAATAATAAAAGTAATAATAATGGTAATAATAATAGTAAAAATAATCTTATTATACTACGAAACCATGATTGATTTTACAAACAGCTAATTGTTCGTAAGTGTTGTTATTTGTTGAAAGTTTATCAACGAGATTGAAATAAAGTTTGCCTATACCCTATTTATTGTATCAAATTATATTGGGCCTTATATGCAAATTGGGAAGGGTGGCCAAAGCTCTGATAAACGTTCAATTCGACGCTTTGGCAAATTATCATTTGACAGCCGGCCGGTTTTGCTACATATAGGAGGGGTTGGAATTGGGGGGTGGCGAAAACGCGAGTCCTGTGTGGCACCACATCAGCTCCCACGTGACACTCGCACGCTCGAAACTTTGGCACAATGCCAACCACCAACGCCTCTGTGCTAGAATCCCACAATTGTCGAATTCTCTCTCGCTCTCTCTCCCTCTCTCGCTCTTTCTCATGGGGAATTGTTAGAATTGACCTCTGCGGGGAATGACAAGGAGAAAATTGATTGTGCACCAAAACAAATCCCTCTTACAAAGTTTCGAACTAATATTTACTGTGAATCTTATATCAATAAGATAAAAAAATAAAATAAACTTCCTGTACGTTTGATGACTCGTAATATTTTTTTTCTGAGAGAATTAAACATCGCGCATGTACAGAGGTAGAGAAAGAAAGTGGAAGGAAAAAAATACAAAGAATCTATATCTAAATAAGATAAAGAAATAAGTATATCTTACTTATTTACGGGCCAAATTTCTTTTAAATCTACGAGTGAAAAATATGGGTCTCCCAGACCCTGCAAAAATCTAACAGGTTCAATATTGACGTTGAAGATTTTCGAGCTGCTATTAACAATAAGTGTACGCTGCTAACAATTATACAGTATTAACAATTAACAAATATACAAGTTTACGCGAAAAGGATTAAATTAAATGAACTGTTAATTTAAATTTAAAATTAAACGTTTATTAAATTTAAACGTTTTTTTTTTGTAAAATTCAATTATGCACATGAATGGCGGAATAGCGTTCGTCCAGGCTCGTGAGATGAATAATCATTATTTCAATTACATATTTGTAAATATTGGCGATGGACAAAAAGAAAAAAAGAGAGATGAAAAAGAAAGCCATCCATAGCAAATCTACTGGCTGGCTCAGGCCACGCGTTTTATATTCGTACGTGTATTTCTATACTGCGTCTCGTTTACCGTAATGTAATTTTTTTTAAACGTGTAAAAGTGTGTGTGAGCGGATGAGAGAGAGAGGGAGAGAGAGAGAGAGAGAGAGAGAGAGAGAACGAGCAAAACGAGAGAGCGGAATAGCGAGACATAGAATAAAAATTTGCAGCTACCTCGAGCTCTCGCGGCACGATTAATCCGATAAGAATATCCTTCGTTATACTACCGTGAAGTTCAAATTAATGCGCGGCTCTTGGGCGATATGACGGAAAGGGGCGAATAGAAGGAGAAGAGTGCGAGGATGAAAAAGAGTGCGTATATGTTTGCGTCAGTGTATGTGTGAGGGAGAGAGTGAGAGAGTGAGAGAGTGAGAGAGAGAGAGAGAGAGAGAGAGAGAGAGAGAGAGAGAGAGAGAGAGAGAGAGAGAGAGAGAGAGAGAGAGAGAGAGAGAGAGAGAGAGAGAGAGAGAGAGAGAGAGAGAGAGAGAGAGAGAGAGAGAGAGAGAGAGAGAGAGAGAGAGAGAGAGGGAGAGGGAGAGAGAGAGAGAGAGAGAGGGGGGGGGGGAGAGAATGAGCGGAAAGAGACGACGAAAGGGAATATTCGGTCGCAAATGGAGCTCCAGAGGGTTGGCAGAGGGAAACGAGGGACCGGCGAAGGGAGTGGACGAGGGGGATAAAAGGTTATCGATTAAGTTTTAAATCCTGCGCAAATTCTCCAACCGCCACATCGACGTTTCACGATCGAAAAGCCGAATCAGTCGTGGCCATATTCTACCCACTATAGCATCCCTTATATATATATATATATATATATATATATATATATATATATATATATATATATATATATATATATATATATATATATGCACATAAAGTATTTCAGCAGAAGCGGAATGATTTTTGGCCTTATATATATATATATATATATATATATATATATATATATATATGTATGTATGCATGTATGTATGTATATGCATAAAATATTTCGGCAGAAGCGGAACGATTTTTGGCCGAGCGAACATTTGGGAAAAAAATTAGTCAATAAAAAAAAAATGGTAAAAGACCCTCACCCAATATTGTTAT
>OY769904.1:30631852-30646852 GCA_963669185.1 Dyspetes luteomarginatus
CGTTTTTATTCTCTCATCGGGGCATCGGGCCGTGACAAAGTGCGTGTGTGTGTGTGTGTTGGCCTCAAGAGCCCCCCGATCGTGAAACTCAGCGTTGAAGAGAGAAAGACAAAGAAAGAGAGAAAAAAGAGAGAGAGAGAGAGAGAGCGCGAGACGTTAGACCTCGAGAGATCGACGTAGCACACGTCCTCGTCGTTGTCGACGTCGCCCGCAGCAACCTCTCCGCCGCTGCCCCCCCGCAGTCACAGTATAGTCGCGCACATAGCCCCACACACACACACCCACACGACACAAAACTCACATACATATATACATACATACACAATATATATACATATATATATATATATATATACATACATATACAGAGAAAACGAGGGAGCGAGAGAGAGAACGCGCGCTCGAGAGATATCGAGACGCACGCAACGCAACGAACCACCAACACGCACGTTTCATCAGCGTGGACATAGACGCGAGCGCGCGCGCTCGCGATCTCTCATATCGAGGATTTTCAAAACTAAAAGAAAACCAAAAGAAAAACGACAAAAAACCAATCATCAACAGCAAAGCAAGAAAACAGAAAAAACAAAAAACGAAACGAAACGCGAGTGTTAGAAAAATGAATGACAATTCGAGATGGAGTTCATGCGACGGTATAACGATGTACGGTGAAAGTTTCAAAGGGTGAAGGAATAAGAACGAATATATATATATATATATATATATATATGTATGTATGTATATGTGTATATGTGGGTGTGTGTGTACATATATATATATATATATAGACAAGAGAAAATTATATGTTGAAATAATTTTAAATAAATTTAAACAAAAAACAAAATAAGTTTTAACGAAAAACATAAACATACAAGCAAAGAGATAATAATAGACCGGTGTTAAATGGCGCTCTCGGCAAAGAATCAGACATCGAATTACGTGAACCTGTATTATTCGATCGTCCAGCGAGCGGCGACACACTACTTTAAGGAATATTACAGTTCCGGTGAGTACAGATTACATCCATTATTTTTTTTAATTGTAAACAGCATGTTTACATTATATATATATATATATATATATATATACATTGCATATGTGTATATGTATATATATATATACGTAGACGCTTTGATCGCTTCCTAAATTAACATCACATGATCAAAACGCCATTACACTTAATCACAGCTGATGAGTTAAATTGTAGATAAAATTTTGAACAAAATACATTAAATTGACCCAGAGAGAAACTTCATTATGGGAATAATCAAAGCAAAACGATCGTTCTCGTCTCGAACAAACAACAAGAAAAAAACATCGATATGATTTCATAGGACAAAAATATATAATTTCTCCTTTTTCTCGTCTGTCTTATTTTTTTTTTATTTTTCCCGACTGTTGAGTTATAGAAGCGAATTATTGGTGGAATTTATTGATAGAGCGTTGAATTTTTAATCGAATCTTTTGTGTCGAATGATTTTCCAAGTGGATGAGAAATCGAGCGTGAATTGTTTACAAATTTTCCCGCGTTTTTGTGTTTACCGCGTGTCTACGTGAACACCGGTGTGGTCGACTAAACGGAACGTATCTCGTGTGTGTTTGTGTTTGTGTTCTCTCTCTCTCTCTCTCTCTCTCTCACTCACTCCTCCGCTTCTGCCTCCGTCTCTCTCATTTTCATCGTTATCGTCGGATGGATTTTTTTGTTATAATAGCTCAAGATCGATCTCTTCGATGAGTCAGACGAGACGTTATAAAGTCCTAAAGTCAAGGCTAAATTATCTCGTTCTACCATTCACGTTCTTGCGGTAGGCGTTTTTCCGTTTCTTCAGCACACATTCGTATTACCCAGACGTCTAATTTACATCCAGATTACTCGATTAGACAATTTTGATGTGTCAGCATCTCTCGCGTGTGATTTCTCGTGGTCCGCGCATGAAAAAAAAAATATATATATATAATGCAACGAATTCATTCGATAAATTCATAATTTTTCATTTTCAACTTCCATACTGAGAAAATAAAAATGTCTAGTTGATAAATCTAGTTGATGTGGAAAAAAAAAATTATTGTACAAAAAAATTATTTAACATTTACGCGATAGCGCGAAAAATAATTTACATCCAGATTACTCGATAAGACGATTTTGATGTGTCAGCATCTCTCGCGTGTCATTTCTCGTGGTCCACGCTTGAAAAAAAAAAATATATATATATATAATGCAACGAATTCATTCGATAAATTCACAATTTTTCATTTTCAACTTCCATACTGAGAAAATAAAAATGTCTGGTTGATAATTATGTGGAAAAAAAAATTATTCAACATTTACGCGATGGCGCGGATAATATATATGAGAAATTATTTTAGATTCGTAGTGTTCACGTTTTATTTCTGTCCTCAATATAGAAAAATCTTTCAGAGTATTTATTTAACATGTATATATATATATATAAAATATATATTTTGATTGTACAACGTTTTGGCGTCGTTATATTTACATATATTACGGGTATAATTATTCTCGTGTGGCATTGCGAAATAAATGTTTATCAATTGTTACCAAATCTTATTTAAAACAAATTATATTTGCTCAGTACTGCCAAATGTTATTTTCGCTTGTCCCAATTAAATTTAATTTGGCTCAACTAAAATATTGTAATAATACGTGAATATTTATTTTATCATATAAAAATAAAAAATGATTCGTTAATATTAAATAAACTTCTTTTTTCGATGCACCTCGAAATTTTGAATTATATCTGATATGGTTGATTCATCATCAGCTCGGCAAAAGTGATGAAAACTTTTTGGGAATTGGTCTATTATTTACCGTCGGACAACGTCGAGTTCGCAACTTATTTTTCACTCTGCGATTACTCGACTCTCTCGCTTTTTCTCTATTTCTCTTTCTCTCTCTCTCTCTGACATTCTCGAGGATTCTTTTTATCTGAGATTAGGTTTTTGGAAATTTGCATATTAATCGATCAAATTTCAAAACTAATTTGCCCTAATGATATGCATTGAAAATTTGAATATATGCAATTATGCCATTTTTAGCAAGCTCAATTGCATTTTAGGCTAAATCTAATCAAATTCAAAAATTTTATTTTCGTTTTTTTTTTTTCGTTATTCCTCAATAAAGGGAATATCATGGCTAAAAATATTTCTGCTGCAAGTGATACGTAATAAAAAATCCCTAAAAATGTGCGCGAACTCCCTAAGTGAGCTCCATAGTTAACCCCAGTAAACTTGCACGTTAGTTTTTCGTTAATAAATAATTTATGCGTTATAATCGTATTATAGAGATGAAAGTGAATTTTAGAAAAAAAAAATGGACGTCCATCGAATTTTTTTTCAGTAGTGCCAAGAAAATAATTAATGCCCAAAGTGAGCCATGGTCCCCAGTAAACTTCCACGTTAGTTTTTCGTTAATAAATGCGTTATAGAGATGAAAGTGAATTTTAGGAAAAAAAAATGGACGTCCATCGAATTTTTTTTCAGTAGTGCCAAGAAAATATTTAATGCCCAAAGTGAGCCATGGTCCTAGTAAACTTTCACGTTAGTTTTTCGTTAATAAATGCGTTATAAAGATGATAGTGAATTTTAGAAAAAAAAAATGGACGTCCATCGAATTTTTTTTCAGTAGTGCCAAGAAAATATTTAATGCCCAAAGTGAGCCATGGTCCTAGTAAACTTTCACGTTAGTTTTTCGTTAATAAATGCGTTATAAAGATGATAGTGAATTTTAGAAAAAAAAAATGGACGTCCATCGAACCTTTTTTCATTAGTGCAAACCTCTGAATACGAAATATTTAACGAAATGCCCTTCAATAATAATTAATAATCATTAAATAATGTTGTACATTCGATCGTAAAATACAGTGACGGGTAAAACAAAAAAATGGCGGAAAGCAATTAATGTTTATTCATGGTGATAAATAGAAACATAATGGACGTCGATCAGAATTATTTCAATTCTAACTTAAACTCAAATTTAACAAAATTCTGAATTAAAACAGATGCAAATTTTGCAAAAAAAAAAAAAACAAGAAGAAAGTAAAAACTACATCGAAATATTCAATATAATTTGTGATAAAATTTATCGGGCATATTTTCGTTGAATAATTCACGGGGTGAATTCAAAGTTTGAAAAATACTTAAAAATTTCTCTCGCTTCGTCTACTCGTTCTTCTTTCTTCGTCTTATTGAGAATAATAATAAAACTTGATGTATAAATGTACACTCTTCGTATATATATATTAGTTTTACGGTCATCGTTGCGAAGTAACAGCGTGGCGTCGGGAAGCCGTCGCTGCGAGCGTCTCTATTTCTTTCTCTTTCTCTCTCTTGCCCGAGCAAACGCGAGTTTTTAGCGTTGTCGTCGTCGTCGTCGTCATTCGTTTTGTAGCGTGATAGTGGGTCAGCGGTCAGCCAGTTGTACGAACGCAGGCTCGGATTAATCGTTTGCTGCTCTTCGAACATAGTAAAACATCGAGGGGAGAGCACAAACGATGAATTCATCATTTTTATCGAGATAGATCGATATAAAAAAAAAATATATATATATATATAGATATATTTTTATTGCACAAAATACGAAGGTCAAAAATTGTGAGAAATTATGACGGAAAGTATAACAAAAAATGAAGAAAAAAAAAATCAAACGATAGTGATATGACGCCATTTTTTATTTACTAATTAAAAATAAATAAATATTTTTTTTTTTACTAATGAAGCAAAAGTTATAAATTTCATACAGAATGAAATCTCTCGCGAGCTTTTTTTTCAACCCCTTTCTTGGAATCGTCAACAAGAAAATTAATTTTTTACTCCTAAATTATAGAAATTTTATTACGATAGAGAATCAGATGAATGTTTTTCAATGGTCGTTTAAAAAAAAATCATTCGTACCAGAACGAATTGATTTTAATCGAAATAATCGATTTTACGTGAATTTTCAAAGATTTGAAAAAAAGGCGGGAAAAATTATTTTGAATAGTATTCGGGGTATAATTGTAAACATTCGTGAGCAATTTTGATCTTTCGTGTAAGAATAGTTGGCTTTTATTTAATTAAAGTGGGGGAGGTGCCGACTGAGCGAGCGTAGATTGGAAAGGGGCAAAGTGGGCCTAGGGTGCCTCGCAGCCTTGAGACGTCCCTGCATGCTCTATAGTGAAGTTGGACGACTCGTGATGATTATCGCAAGTAGACGAGTTTCTCTACTCTCGGGGCTCTCTTGGTGAGATATCGTAAACCTTCTCTCGACACTCGCTGGCGCACCACGTGGGTCGTTACTGCCTTCGTTTCTCTCTCTCTCTCTCTCTCTCTCTCTCTCTCTTTCTTTTCTTTTCTTTCTTCCCGAACGCATCGACATCTTGCGGTCTACACCGGCACACGTAGCATCATCCAAATGTCTCTTGTCTAAGCAGACTGCCGTGTGACTCAAATTATTGAGAATTATCAAATCTAAAAAGGCAATAAATAAGTTTTGGATTTTTTTTTCTGCTAATCAAACCAATTATTAATTCTGAAACTTCGAAAAAAATATAAAAAATTAAAAAAAAGAAAGAATTTTAAACAATTGAAACTTTCACAATTTCTTACTCGTAATTTGTTCCTCATTTAGCAATTACGTGCAAGTTTCAATTTTAAATTCGTCTTCTCTCCACCCTTCTCTCTTTTCTGCTAAATAATCTGCGGTTCGCTTCAGAACTTTATTGCAGAAAATTTAATATAAAAATGTTTGAAAAAAAAAGGGTTAAGTAATTTATAAGGGATTTTTGAGGATTTTAGTTGTACTCGAAAGTATAAACATGATTACGCAAAGTTTATTTTACCACTAATTATTTACCACTAAAAATTGTCTCGAGGTAATTTAATTAAATGTAAATTTAATTAAATGTAAATTTAATTTGTAAGCGATTTTTGAGGAATTCAGTTGTACTGGAAAGTTTAACTTCATCATTAGGCAAAGTTTATTATTTACCACTAAAAATTGTCTCGAGGTAGACTCTGACGTAACATAAATCTAACCTAAAAATATTTTTAAAAAAGGGCAAAGTAATTCATAAATGATTTTTGAGGAATTCAGTTGTACTGGAAAGTTTAACTTCATCATTACGCAAAGTTTTGTATTTACCACTAAAAATTGTCTCGAGGAAATTTAATTAAATGTAAATTTAATTTGTAAGCGATTTTTGAGGAATTCAAGTTTACTCGAGAGCATAACTTTATCATTACGCAAAGTTTTGTAGTATTTTACACTGTGTAGTATTTTCCACTTTATGTAGTATTTTACACCTTAAAGTTATCTCGAGGTTGCAAAGATTTTTTTTTCAATTCATAATTTCATAGAGCCTGAGGGCCTTCTTGAAAATCGATTTTTGAAAAATTCAGTATATCATCCCTCGTTGCCTCACATGTGTAAAATACTTTGACACGACTGCTGAAGAATTACGAGAGTAAGAATACATTTTTGTTTACTCGAAAAATTTCGCGTCCTATAAAATTTCAAATTCTTTAGTGATTTTCATGAAAATTGAAGCAAACAAGATGGACTTAGCTGCTTCATATATATATATATATATATATTTGTGTGCCAAATTTGAATGCGATTGCTCAAGGCGTTCACGAGATACAGCAGCTTGAATTTTTGCAAGGACAGCACACACACACGCACGTCAAGATATTTTTTCCTACATAGGATTTCCTGAGATTTCAAAAAAATTGAATACTGACGAGACGACAAAAAAAATAAATAATAAAGTGATTTTTTTCAAAATTATAATAAATATGTTCGATTAATCGGTGCTCGCATTGAAATAATTTGCAAAATATTTTTATTATATTCAAAAATTATTTATATTGTAAAAAAAAACCAAATCCAATTGTTGAATTATAGTTTAAAAAATTTTGTACGTGATCGGGTAAAATCTTTGCACAGAGTCTCGAGGAGAGATAATTATTGTATTCGTTACTCTGAGAAAACAAATTTCGCCAAGTGTCTGGACTAGTGTCCGAGACTCTGCAGGCGAGAAACGAGTTATAATCGTTCGACACGTTTTCATTTTTATTATTATATGAGATTATAAAACAGAAACACAGACACATATAAATGTGCATTGAACGATAAAATATTTTATGAGAAATTTCGCGGGCGAGCCAATGCGATTGAGAGAAATCAGTGCGAAATTAGCGTTTGAAAAAAATAAAAATGACAAGAAAAAATAAAATCAAATTAAAAGTGTTCATAAAATACAGATAAATATATATATATAGCGTGCAGTGTGACATAAAAATTAATATAACGAGAGTTGAATTATTCAACACGGAGTTCGTTGTATCTCGAGTCGAAGTAAACGCGCGAACTCGTTGAACCTTCAGAGACGCGAGCAAAAGTCTCGGCTGCATATATATACATATATATATATATATAGTAAATCTCTCGAGCATAGAGAGTCACTGTACTCTCTCCCTCTCGTTCGAATACGCGTACGTTCGAATTCCCCTTCGTAGAATCTTTATCTAAAGAGTCATAAGATATATATATATATATATATATATATATATATATATATATATATATATACACAGATATACCAATATAGATTCAAAGCGAGACTTCGTTCGCTTGCACACTCTCTCGGTGTCTTGTGACTGATGCGAGCTCGAATTATGACCAGTCAGTAAATCATCAAATAAAAATTACGATCCCAAAATTACATATTAATGAAAATTATCGATCCCAAAGTAACATATTAATGAAAATTATCGATCCCAAAATTACATATTAAAGAAAATTATCGATTTGGTCACAACGTCGTTAAAAACCAAACTTTTTAAATTAATCGAAATTCGATTTCGATTAATCATTTTTATTTCGGAAGTTAAAAATAATGAAATCAATTAAATAATTTCTTAAGTCATTTTGATCAAATTAATAATTAGCTGGCTCAAATTATTATTATTATTTTCGGTCGAAAATTATTCTCTCGTACTTTGGGTGCCTTGTGACTTATGCGAGCTCGAATTATGACCAGTCAGTAAATCATCAAATAAAAATTACGATCCGAAAATTACATATTAATAAAAATTATCGATTTGGTTAGAACGTCGTTAAAAACCAAACTTTTTAAATTAATCGAAATTAAAAATGAGGAAAAAATAATAATCGTCCGTTTAAGTTAAAAATGATGAAATCAATTAAATAATTTCTTAAGTCATTTTGATCAAATTAATAATTAGCTGGCTCAAATTATTATTATTATTTTCGGTCGAAAATTATTCTCTCGTACTTTGGGTGCCTTGTGACTTATGCGAGCTCGAATTATGACCAGTCAGTAAATCATCAAATAAAAATTATCGATCCCAAAATTACATATTAATAAAAATTATCGATTTGGTTAGAACGTCGTTAAAAACCAAACTTTTTAAATTAATCGAAATTAAAAATGAGGAAAAAATAATAATCGTCCGTTTAAGTTAAAAATGATGAAATCAATTAAATAATTTCTTAAGTCATTTTGATCAAATTAATAATTAGCTGGCTCAAATTATTATTATTATTTTCGGTCGAAAATTATTCTCTCGTACTTTGGGTGCCTTGTGACTTATGCGAGCTCGAATTATGACCAGTCAGTAAATCATCAAATAAAAATTATCGATCCCAAAATTACATATTAATAAAAATTATCGATTTGGTTAGAACGTCGTTAAAAACCAAACTTTTTAAATTAATCGAAATTAAAAATGAGGAAAAAATAATAATCGTCCGTTTAAGTTAAAAATGATGAAATCAATTAAATAATTTCTTAAGTCATTTTGATCAAATTAATAATTAGCTGGCTCAAATTATTATTATTATTTTCGGTCGAAAATTATTCTCTCGTACTTTGGGTGCCTTGTGACTTATGCGAGCTCGAATTATGACCAGTCAGTAAATCATCAAATAAAAATTATCGATCCCAAAATTACATATTAATAAAAATTATCGATTTGGTTAGAACGTCGTTAAAAACCAAACTTTTTAAATTAATCGAAATTAAAAATGAGGAAAAAATAATAATCGTCCGTTTAAGTTAAAAATGATGAAATCAATTAAATAATTTCTTAAGTCATTTTGATCAAATTAATAATTAGCTGGCTCAAATTATTATTATTATTTTCGGTCGAAAATTATTCTCTCGTACTTTGGGTGCCTTGTGACTTATGCGAGCTCGAATTATGACCAGTCAGTAAATCATCAAATAAAAATTATCGATCCCAAAATTACATATTAATAAAAATTATCGATTTGGTTAGAACGTCGTTAAAAACCAAACTTTTTAAATTAATCGAAATTAAAAATGAGGAAAAAATAATAATCGTCCGTTTAAGTTAAAAATGATGAAATCAATTAAATAATTTCTTAAGTCATTTTGATCAAATTAATAATTAGCTGGCTCAAATTATTATTATTATTTTCGGTCGAAAATTATTCTCTCGTACTTTGGGTGCCTTGTGACTGATGCGACCTCGAATTATGACCAGTCAGTAAATCATCAAATAAAAATTATCGATCCCAAAATTACATATTAATAAAAATTATCGATTTGGTTAGAACGTCGTTAAAAACTTTTAAAAACCAAACTTTTTAAATTAATCGAAATTAAAAATGAGGAAAAAATAATAATCGTCCATTTAAGTTAAAAATGATGAAATCAATTAAATAATTTCTTAAGTCATTTTGATCAAATTAATAATTAGCTGGCTCAAATTATTATTATTATTTTCGGTCGAAAATTATTCTCTCGTACTTTGGGTGCCTTGTGACTGATGCGAGCTCGAATTATGACCAGTCAGTAATTCATCAAATAAAAATTACGATCCGAAAATTACGTATTAATAAAAATTATCGATTTGGTTAGAACGTGGTTAAAAACCAAACTTTTTAAATTAATCGAAATTAAAAATGAGGAAAAAATAATAATCGTCCATTTAAGTTAAAAATGATGAAATCAATTAAATAATTTCTTAAGTCATTTTGATCAAATTAATAATTAGCTGGCTCAAATTATTATTATTATTTTCGGTCGAGAATTATTTTAAAGCAACTTTTTGGTGGGCAACCAGAGAGAGAGAGAGAGAGAGAGAGAAATGATTTTACGAGTGTCCGCGAGAGCTGTGTCGAGTTTCTTTACTCGTCGTATTATCTTCGTCGCCGTTTGTAACGCGCTTTTATTGCTTCACACTATTCGGCTGATGCCCACAGGATCGGCGGTAACTCACCATCTGGCAGATGTAGAAATATATTATATCTGTATGTCGCTCGCGTTTCGTTCTATAGAGAGCTATATCTATATCTACATAAGTATACAGCTATATGGATATATATATATATATATATATATATATATATATATATATATATATGGCATTCCACGCCAAGATGGCTTAAATTTTTTTTAAATATTGGGGTATCGAAGTAAAATACTTTTACCGAGTATTAAGATCGATAATGCTTTATTCGTTGGACCGGATACACGGATTTTGTCATTTTTGCAATTTTTTTTTTCATCAAATAGATATATATGCATCGTATTGGAAAATTATGAAGAATAAAAGTTTTTTTAATTTTCATAACCTACGATGAAATATGTATAAATTTATTGCAGTGGCATAAGCCCATAAAAAAAAAAATTATATTATGTTTTTTTCTCATCAAAATGCCATAATATATTCGCGTCATTAATTTTTTTTTTAATATTCTTTAGCTAAAATATAAATTTTATACAAAATCCGTGTATTCCAACGAATAAAGAATTATTGATCTTAATACTCGGTATTATCCTTCGATAATATTATTGTCCGATAATATTGTTGTTATTGTATTGTCCTTCGATACTCCAATATTTAAAAAAAAATTATAGCATACATTTTTTGGGTGGCTGACTTGGCGTGGAATGCCATACACACACACATATACATATATATATATATATATATATATATATATATATATATATATATACATATAAATAAATATATATATATATATATATATATATATACATATAAATATATATATATATATATATATATATATATACGTATTGAGTAAAGTGTATTTATAGATGCTGGGGACGTCGTTGACGAAAATCTTCGAAGAGGCTAAACTCGACGATTATCACATTCTCGAGTGAGACATAGAGAGAAAAAAAATGGAATTATTACCAAAGCCATGAAACTAAAAAGGGTTGAATAATAAAAGGCAATTTTTTTTTTTTTTTTAATTCAAATTCCAAGTTAAAAATTTAAATATCGTAGAAATTGACTTAAATTATGAATTTTGTTTGTATTTAATCTCGAAAGTTCAATCTCAAGAGATATATCATCGTGTAAAAAGTCTCATTCTCATTGAGAAACATTATTTATCCCCAAGTATAAATTATAATAAACGCGAATCTACCCTTGGATGCATTAATTTCTCATTTATTACGAGAGACTCATGCGCTCGGTAGCGATGAAAATCTTAAAATGTTTTCTCCGATCTGAACACATCGCGATTCCCATAATTTTTTACATATGTGCACACACACACACAATATATATATATATATATATATATATATATATATATATATATATATATATATGTAGATTAGATAGATATATAGATAGATAGATAGATAGATAGATAGATAGATAGATAGATATATATATATACATAAATATGTACATATATACATAAATATACACACGTGTGCGCGAATATAGCGGCGACGGAAAAGGGGGAGGGGGGGGGGGCTCGTAATTGAGTGAATTAATTTTGAGGCGCGCGCGCGCGCGTACGACAGTAGCGCGAATTCACAATTCAATCGTCAACACACAAGTTTTCTGCTGCTCACAAGATGTTAAAGCGCGCTCGTGACCTCCCCTGGTTTGCCTGTGAGCGCGGGAGCGAGCGTTCCAGTCTACGGAATCTTGTAACTACTTTATGCAGCCAGAGGATAGACGACGATCTTGGATTTACCGTTGGGGGTATTTACGATTAGGGCATCGCGGAAAGAGAGAGAGAGAAAGGGAGGGAGAGAGAGAGAGAGAAAGAGAGAGAGAGAGAGAGAAAAGGAGGGAGAGAGGGGGGTGGGAGAAAAAGGGAGAGAGAATGCAATTGAATTGCCGAGAAAGACGCCACGTCGAGCACGAATATTCAATCCTAATCTCATTCTCACCTTTTCTAGTCCGCAACAATCACATACACAAAGATAAAATTCCCTATAAAAATGAAGTAAGTTCGTAGACATTTATGGGATGCACAATTTTTTATTGTCGCAAAATATTTATGGGCCATTCCTGGCTAAATCGACAAGACCTTGGCCCTCACCATTATTATTATTATTATTATTATTATTATTATTATTCCCTTCAGTATATTGCAAGGCAACACACAAAAATACTCATTTTTGGATTTTTTTTCTTCCAAAATCAGTTTAGTCGACATTGGTAAAATTTTTAATAAACGCTGTTGAACGTTATCAGTTTTTTTTTCTTTTTCCCATTTTTTACAGTATATTATTTTCTGTACAAATCCGTCTATATATATGTGGGGAATAATAAAAAATGTTATCAATTTTTTTTTCCCATTTTTTACAGTAAATTCTTCTCTGTACAAATCCGTCTATATATATGTGGGGAATAATAAAAAAATGGAATAATAAAAAATTTTATCAGTTTTTTTTCTTTTTCCCATTTTTTACAGTAAATTATTTTCTATACAAATCCGTTTATATATCGGTGGGTAAAAATAAAAAATGGTAAATTTGTCATGGTCCTGTCGATTTGACTTTGAATATTCCATGTATAATATATATATATATATCTGAGATGTATCGCACCTATAAATATGTTGTGTCTTAAGTATATTGCAATAATAATAATAATAATAACAATAGTCCTGTATTGTGACATTGAAAA
The DNA here is from genome assembly GCA_963669185.1 of Dyspetes luteomarginatus. Classification (NCBI taxonomy): domain Eukaryota; kingdom Metazoa; phylum Arthropoda; class Insecta; order Hymenoptera; family Ichneumonidae; genus Dyspetes; species Dyspetes luteomarginatus. The sequence goes on from OY769904.1 coordinate 30,644,804, forward strand.
AGGATAAAATTATGATTCTGCCATTCTATTCTCTCTCTCTCTCTCTCTCTCTCTCTCTCTCTCTCTCTCTCTCTCTCTCTTTCTACCCTCTATAATAGTAGTGCTGCTATATATCCACTTTGTGAATTTGTTTCGAATTCCACGGCCAGCTCTAGCTGGGGTTCTTCCTCCTGAAGTTTGAAACTTTAGTCGGTTCACACGAGAGAGAGAGAGAGAAAGAGCGAAAGAGGGAGCGAGAGAGAGAGAGAGAGAGAAAGAGGGAGAGAGAGAGAGCAAGAACTGGAGATATATCTACTTTGAAAGTAACTAAATCTACGATTGACTCTCTTCAAGTGCACGCTAAATGTACACATTGAATGAGCCAATGAGTGCCCGGTAATAGAATGGCGTTTAGGTATCTATAGATTTTTCATCCCATCAAAATTAAATTCGTATATCGGTGATATTAAATGCATAAATACTTCATGAGCTATTATTATTATATTTATTTATTTATCGTGAATTATTTTTAAGGAATTCTCGTGCTATGAATCCGATCCAATCTCGAACTTGCCTCCATCTTTTTATATATAAGTTCAAATATTATAGAGTAATTCGAATATGCAATTCTGTATTAACGAAATAATAATTTGCGTTGCCAAACATCGAAATAAAAGATTTTATAATATTATAGTAGCAATGGTAGAGTTAATAATAATAAATTAATTAATTTGTGGAAAATATTTAAACGTTGGCATGAAAATAGAGTTTTAATGACGATGGGGCGGTTACTCTGCTTGTCGGGAAAATCCACCCATCTCCAGTATACGTGAAGAGATAATTCAATTTGCAAAAACCTACCAGGGGAGATTTTTAATTCAATTTTCAATGCTTGTCACAGAGAATTTTTAATTCATTTTTTTTTTTAGTAATCGTTTAGAGGAAATTTTTCATTTTGTGTTGAAAAACTCGTCGATGTTAATTTTATTTTATTATTAAACTTTAAATACTGGGAACTTGAGTGATTTTTAATGAAATATAAAAAATCACCATTGGCAAAAAATCTCACGATCACATGAAAAGTTAATTTTTCGTTGATGATCATAATTGACCGTTGATGAATTTTAAAACGATCACGATAAATTTTCCTCGTTTTCACGTTTAAAAAAAAAAAAACAAAAAATTAACTTTATTTCTTTCAAGTATTTTGTTAAAAATGAAACTAAAAAAATTTTATTCCTCATCGTAGATATTTACTGGAAATATTTCGAACCGTTGAACAATGATTTTTGACGCCATTTTGAAATTGATATATTTTTTTGCCTCGACCCATAATAATATTAAAATGAAGAAAAATCATTGAAAATTTTGATGGTTACGAGTCTGTCGATTCAGCATGGAATCTTCCAAATATAATATTTATCTACAGAATGACGAAATCCTTTTAAAAATTTTTCCCTTTTCTCCCTCCCTCATATCTCGTTCTTAGCTTATACGAGACACAACAACGTTGAGGAATGAATAAGAGACGAAACGTGAAATGATATATAATGATGAGCGTCAGACAGGTTGTGGGTGTCCACTCCACGGCAAATTCCTGAGGATCACTTGAATTTAGCCGATCCTCCCAGATGATCCTTTGTGAGAAAATATCCTTCAGAAATAGAGTCGAAAGATGAGCGAGGTGTTGCTGCTCAAAGAAAAAGAGAGAAAAATGGTGGCTGTGCCAACACTATATATATATAGATATAGATATGTGTATGTATATATATATATATATATATATATATATATATATATATATATATATATAATATATATGTGTGTGTGTATAGTGTGGTAGTAAAGTATATACAGACCGAAAGTTATGCGAGAATGAATGGGGTAGTTTTTGTTCGACGTCGTTTGTATTCGAACATTCGAAGAGTCCAGTCTGGCAAGCAGGTATATACATCACTTCGGGTCCACGTCATTCGGCACCACTTTACGTGATAAATAACTTTCATTGTGTTCGTTCGAATATTCTATAAATATTAAAATTTTTATAAATATTTTATCACTTTGTTTTTT